>JAFREQ010000084.1:1702500-1752500 GCA_025331565.1 Holacanthus passer | reverse complement strand
ATCAAGTATCACTGAGAGACCATGAACAACCAAGAATATTCCTCACATCACACCTACACGAAGTAGCTCCGGTTTTGTCCATTCAATATTTCTTAAAACAGACCTGGAAGTCTGACGCAGGCTGACGCACGGATTATCCATCACATACGAATAACAAAGTACTGAAAGAGATATCATTCATTTTCCCAAGTGAAGTCTATATTTGTCAAAGGAGGTGGCACCATTTACATCTGAACACGTAGCTGAAATAGCAGCCAAAATTATTAATAACAGTACAGAACGACTGAGGGGTGATTACAGATTACAAATGTTTTCATTCAGCAGCTGTGGAAGAGAGTTGAGTCTGAAGTCTCCTGATGAAAAGTGACTGCGTTGAATGTGCTAAAATAAAAACATGGAAGCTCAGTTAGCCTTCGCTTTATCTGTGAAGATACACACGGATGTATCTTCCTGTGGAACACAGCACACCATGTATTAGAGCGGTATTCCTCAGACAGCTGAGAGTTGTGGCTGGCAGCTCTTGTTGTGAGTGCAGTATTTTCCATGTGCACAAAAACAGAAATCGGGGGACTGAAGGGAATGAAGGGACTGAAGGGACGAGCAGCAGGAGAGAGAATCCAAACACAGCAACAGGTGGCTGATTTACAGCAGAGGCAACTCAACAAACCAGCATTTAGTTACAACATGTTTATTTTTGTAAAACCAGGATGTGAAGAATCATTATGTAGGACTTTTGCTTCACAGTTTAAAATGATGTTTGTGTAACGTGTCTGAAGAAGGTTGACGAGGCTGCTGATCTGTAACGATCACTTCATCATCACTGCTCCAGCTGCTGAGGCCTGATGTTCTGACCTGATGACATTCATCACATACTGACAGGAACTGAACATTTGAACCAAAGACAGTGCCAGCTGGCTAAATATGAGAGGCTGCTACCTCCGATATGTTTTCCATGAATCTTTGCTAATAAAAAAGTAAGGAGTGATAAACGGTTTGATAAAAGATCTGTTAGAATTCAATTTGAACAAATTTTGTGAGGCAGAAAAGGAAAGGATCCAAAAAGGAACCAGCTTTCGTAACTCATCCCAAATCAGAATGAGAAATGTCTTTGTATTTAATTTGGTCGACCCTCAACCACTACTGTTAAAGGTCTCTTAAAATCACTGGTGAAGATGTTTCTTCTTCTACTGCATTTATAATGATGGTGTAATCTGGGATCAGTGGGTGTGTCAGGTCTGTTCACAGGAGATACCCCCCCCTGCTGTGATTACTCCGTCCCCTAAAGTTACCCAGAGTCACAGCTGAGAATTCCTGCAGCACTTAAAGGTCTCACCATTTTATAAAGATCTGACACGCTAATCTGGTCTTCATCCACCATCTCAAACTCCTTTCTTGGTACCAGGTCCAGACCCAGGTGTCTGCGAGGGAGAGAGAGAGAGAGAGAGAGAGAGAGAGAGAGAGAGAGAGAGAGAGGGGAGAGAGAGAGAAAGAGAGAGACAGAGAGAGAGAGAGAGAGAGAGAGAGAGAGAGAGAGAGAGAGAGAGAGAGAGAGAGAGAGAGAAAGTCAATGTCTTTTATAACCTTCACACAAACCTTGTACACTATTTTCTATATTCAGAAATCCATCCACCAACACACACACACACACACACACACACACACACACACACACACACACACACACACACACTGAGCACATTAAAGTCATTGTGGCCTTCGGGGATGCTGTTCCTCAGGATTGCTTCCTGTTCATCTGTCACCTGCAGACCGAGTGACCTCGCTCTCAAAGACTCGGTGCAGGAAATGTTTCCTTTAACTGTGAATGAGAAGCTAAATGTCTCTTTCTGTGTCAGTGGTGGCAGAGGAGAGTCTGTAAATTCTGTTTGACCGAGGCTCCGGAGGGAAACACATCGTTCCTGGTTGGTAAAGTTTAAACTCAGCTGTGACTTTCTTCTTTTTATATAAAGCCAAGAAAACAGGGAGATTCCTTTATTTCTCTAAAATGGTTCAGTGTGAATCCAAGTGTTGCTTCTGACGATTATTTTATTGATGAATTGATTGATCATGGTGTCTTTAAAATGAAAGATTAAAGTTCTCATTTTGTCCAAGCAAAATTTAAATAATCACAAACAAATTGATTTACAAATCTTCACATTTCAGAACATGTTTGACAAATGACTGAGACAATCAATGATCAATTTTCATTCTTTTTTCTGTTGATTGACTTTTTGCTTAATATACTAATGAGAATATTGAGCTCTACAGTAACGATAACTCTCAAAGCTGCCAGAACAGTTCAAGCCATTTTATGTAAAACAGGAAATGAACCATCCACAGCAGCAGCAGCAGCAGAAGAAGAAGAAGAAGAAGAAGAAGGACACAGTGGAGCTTGATTTCCTATCACGCTGCCTTTCAGTGTGAATTATCTTTCAGGAACTAACAACTAATGCTGCTGCTGCTCGTTTTTCTCCCACGTGTCGCGTCTCTCGCCGGCTGGGGACTGAGTTAACGGTGATCTGCTACATGAGATAAGCAGCACAGAGTTAGCTTGTTTTTGAAAGCGACTGTGGCTTAAAATGTTTGTTGGCTCAGTGAGTTCTGAGTCAGTTCTTGTTCATTTTTGTCCGTCAAGCTGCAGCCGGGCTCGAATGTCTCAGGACCCCGAGCCTCAGCTTTTACACATTATGTACATATACACAGTAAACACATTAATATCACGACCAAAAAATTGGAATGAATCAAAATAATATTAGTTGCACTTCTGTTACTGGGTCCTTCTAAACACTGAAAACACTCCTGAAATACTATTATCAGTACTATTACTGTAATAATGATACTAATACTGATAATGATCATCATCCTCGTCTGTTTGTTGAACACACACCTCTCAGTCTGTGAGTCTGTGTCCCCTCAAACAGACTGGAGCTTTGAATAACCTGTCACCGTTCATTCCTCCAGCATTAATAACTGGATCTCATTCCGTTTGTTTTCCATCAGCTCCCATGAGCCTTTTCTACCTTCCCCACCGTGGGGCTTCATCCACCTGCCTCCAATCACACTTGTATTTTCCCTGAGTGGGCGTCAGGGAGCTCGCTGATCTGTAGACCTTCTTCAAACATCAACACATCCAAGTGTAGGACACTTCACACTTCAAATCCATAAAGCTATTAACATGTATCAAGACAGGAAAATGCTTTATCCTGAACTGATTTAAGGTTTTTAGAATCAAAACCATCATGAGCTGTTTTGAAAAACCTGAGAAACACACTAATACAGTTTTGACTTAGTTCATGTGTCTTAGTCCTCGGTTCACGTGTGTCAGTGTGTGGAAATGTGTGTGTGTGTGTGTTTGTATTCTCACTCGTTGCCCCAGTCCAGTCTGACGGTGATGTGTCTCTTGACGTCCCGGCTCTGGTCCTGCGTCAGGTGACCAGACAAGAGCTGCCGTCTCAGGTCGATCAGCTCCATCATCACGTGGCGAACCTTGTAGAACAGATCTACTTTGTGTTTCTGATGGAGAGAGAGAGAGAGAGACAGACAGACAGAGAGACAGACAGAGAGAGAGAGAGAGAGAGACAGAGACAAAGAGAGAGGGATCAGATTCATGATTTTATTCATTTTCATTCATTCATTGTCCAACTGGTGGAAGTCGTCACTCTCTCACTCTCACTCAGACAACAGCAGTTGCTGATCCTCACACAGAGCTGGAGCTCATCCCAGCTCGTACTGACCAGCAGGCAGAGAAACACTGTCAACAGGTCACAGTCTGTCACAGACAGAGTTCCCGTCCACCTGCCCTGCAAGAGTTGTGGACCAGGGACATTTAGTGAGGACACGCAGAGCAGGCGAGAAGCAAACACTAATATTATTTAGGACTTCTATGTTCTTCTGTGTCATCTCTGTTCAGAGGCTCATGTCAATGAGCTCAACTACAGGATCATGGTCAGATTTGTGCAGATTAAAAAGATCAAACCTGATTAATTTAATTGCTGAGGGTCCAACTCTTTGGCTCCTGTTGACCCCTCACATGTATGAACTATTACACTCATTTCTCTGCAGGTCAGTGTCTCCTCCACACAGAATCCATCACCCTGACCTGAAGCGGCCGATGACCAGTTTTGGCATGATGTCCCCGACTTTACTCTCATAACTGTTGAAACAATTAATTGATTAGTTGAAAGAGAATTAACTGGCAACAATTTATAATCAACTGAATGCTTAAGTCATTTATTAAGTAAAAATGCACAAAAAACATTGGTTCCACTTTCTCTAATTTGAGGAGTTGCACTTTTTATCCTTTATGTCTTGTTTTGGATTCTTGGTTTGGTCACAAAAAAGACGTCTTCTTGAGCTCTGGGAACTTGTGATGGGCATTTGTCACATTATTACATTTTAACTAAAGAACAGAGGAAAGGAAATTGAAATGAAAATGAAAATAATCACTACATATTCTATATACTGTATATTAGTCTACACGATCGCTGTCTAACGAACCCTGAAATGTTTCACTGACTCTTCCTGGATTTATAGTTTGAAAGACTTCTGAGAACAAAGGCAGCACAGATTAGACTTCAGGAGGTCAAAAGTTTGGTGATTCAACTGAGACAGGACAGCAACACACACACACACACACACACACACACACACACACACACACACACACTACAGCTTGTTCTATTATTAGCGCCCTGCTGCAGTTTACCCTGCAGACCCTGAGCAGCAGGCAGTGGGTTTAAGTGTCCATTCGGTTCTTGGCAGGACGGCTGGATGAGCAGAAATTCCTCTGCACACAGGGGCAGGTACTGTGAACACACACACACACACACACACACACACACACACACACACACACACACACACACCTGCACACATGCATTCAGGTGATCATGCATGTATAAATAATTGGAGACCCGAGCAGTGAAGCACCTGGTGATGCCTT
This sequence comes from Holacanthus passer, assembly GCA_025331565.1. NCBI lineage: Eukaryota > Metazoa > Chordata > Actinopteri > Pomacanthidae > Holacanthus > Holacanthus passer. The sequence goes on along the minus strand of JAFREQ010000084.1, from coordinate 1,747,561 downwards.
CACAGTCTCAGTCTGTCTGTCCGTCATTATATGACTCTGCAGTGGAGGAGGAGCTGTTTTTGGGAAACTCTGCTCAGAAATACGACAACATGGAGTTTGGCAAACACAGTTGAGGCAGCTCTGATGTCGCCCAGGAGGTTTTTCTGCTGTTCTCCCAGTGCATGCTGGGACAGTGGATAAGTGGGTATTGAAATTAGATTTGACCACAACAGTCAAGATTCTTTAATCTTTAAACATATCTCTGTGGGTGTGGACGGTCACATCATGTATCAGTCTGAATCTCTGGGTTTGATTCTGCCCATGAACTTTACACTGCTTCTCTTCTTTTCTACCTCAGATGTCTGTCCGTCTGTCTCTTCTTTCAACTGTGTAAACACTGGTGAAGCGGGTGAGAGAAAAATAAAAACGATTCACATAAGAATCATGATTCTTGTCTTGTGCAATTCTGAATTGATTCACAGAATTTAAAAGAAGACATTTATGTGAGTCATTAGTAACGTTGTTACCAGAAGGACGGAGGCAGCAGGGTGGAGTTCAGCACACACACACTACTGTTGTCTGAGTTCATCTAAAAAGAAGGCAAATGTTTGGGCACCTTTTGATTTAACAGCCTAATAATTAGCTCTGCAAGATGAAGGTGAAGTCGCTTTTGAATAATTCACACACCATCGCCCTGAGAGCGACGTCAGTTAAGTGGAGCACCGAGCTCCAGCACCGGCACAGGAGCCACCCGACCGACACACACTGCTGCACCTCACTCAGCTTCAGCTCCGGTCGGGAGAAGAAAGCCGCTTGGTCCAGAGTGTGTTTGATTCCAAAAGACGTAGACTGAAGATGACGGTTTTCACTGGTGACTCACTGTCCTCCTCTCACACACCGTTCTGCTTATTGTGGTCATCAGACTTCGACCTTCATCGAGACCATCTACTGTAGCTTCGCTGCCAGCTCTGTTTCAGGCTGCACTCTAGTGATTAGAAAAACCTGAGTGAACAGTTTGGCACTGAAGTGGAGCCTAAAAACACTTCCTGCTTTTCTGTTTATTGGATCAATATTCAGTTTGGTATCAAGAATCGATCCTGCCTTGAATCTGGATACAAAGAATCAAATCAAGAGATTCTCAAAGGTTCCCACCTCTTTTCTTTTCTTCAACCTGCCCTGACTCTGGTTTGACTTGGAGCTAAGCTTCGTTCAGGCCGAACCTTCAGACTTTATAGGTTTTCCAGGATGAGTTATTGGCTGTTAGAGGCACAATTTTAATGTACGTAACCTTGAATTTTGGGATTGAAACAAGTCACCAGAAACCCCACTGTCATGATAGAGTAGGTAAGACATCTGAAAAGTAATCATGGATTCATCTCTCTACAGTCCGAGTCTGACTGCATTTAGAAGACGTTATCATTTTTAAAGGTTGGTTTAACAGTCGTTTCCAGATCAGATTACAGCTCTGAGGCCGTGTGTCCACAGGGAAACCCTCCTCCTGTCAGTGGCTCCTGCTGGGTTCCCTGTTGCATCCCGTCGCTGCTGAGTGATTAACATGTTTTTAGCCCTCGAGGTTAAAAATACGACAACTTTCAGACATATTTCAAATGGATTTTTAGTAGTTGCTTAGCAACAACAAGAGTCAGGCACAGCAGTTCCCCTGTTTAGCATTTCTTCATCTGTTTAACATTTGTTTGTAAGGAGATGCCCAGTGGACACAGGAGCTGGTGCTCTTTGATACACACTCAGTGAGAGTCTGCATGAGCATGTGACCAGTCATGATCCAGACATGATTCACTGTGCACATTTTCACATCATCTTAAAGGACACTTTAAGGATACAAATTTAATATTTTGTCTAATAAAGGTGGAAAACAAGAGAAGTACCAGAATCCAAGTGAAAAAAACACAGAGAAAAATAAGACTAATGTGAGCTGTATTGGTGGTTTCACTGATTAATCAAACACACAGCTGTAATAAGTATTTGTCAAAATGATAATCAATCAATGAATGACAAGGCCACTCAAAGCAGACATCACAGAGCCTGCACTAGATTGAATGAATACATGAATCAATGAAACGTAAAAAGGATGAAAAAAATGCAATTTAAGTTTAGTTTGTGAGCATCACACACACAAATAATGACATATGTGTTATTATTGTTTGTCCACTGCAGAAACAGAAAACGTCCACAATACAGGACGATTCAGTTAAATATATTGATGAATGAACCAGATCACTGCGTCTTAGAGACGGACACATGGGAGCACGGCTGAGAGACACTGCAGCCTGCATCCACCTTCGTTCTATGTGAATTCACCGTGTGTCCTGAGGTTGAAGTCAGTCCATAATGTTTGGTTCAGTCACTGTGTTTGGCTGAAGCTCGTACGGGTTCATTTTTAGTATAAATGCTTATAAACTTTAGTTTGGCAGAACACACTCAGTCCCTGAGGGCGCTCCTCAATCAGAGCAGCAGCACAGGAGTCAGCACAAAGCCCCGAGTGCTGCTCAGCCCAGACGCCAGCAGACACACTAAACGCACACCGGTCTTATTTACAGCAGCCGAGAGCAGAGCCGCGCCGACACCAGAGAGCCGGCCGACACTCGCCGCCCGCCGCCGGCCGCTGTGCAGTATGTGCTCGGCTCGAGTTCACCTCAACAGAAGTTTGTGTGTCGCTCTCTGTTCGTGCTTCAGAAACACAGCGGAGAACAACAGGAGTAAATGTTCATGGAGACACCAGAGTGACTGGATTAACAGCAAAGCATATCACATGCACATCCACGAACTGCAGGAGGAACTGCAAACTCAGCCGATCTCCTGTGAAAGTCATTTTCCACTGAGGTGCAGAACCACATGTTTATCATGACGTGTGAGGCACAACGGACTCAGATTCAATTCACAGCCAATAATAAAATCCATCGCAGCTACTCAGGACTGGAATAACAATCAGGAGAAGTGGGCAAGAGGCTACAAGAGCCCTGATTTATTTTAGTCCATATTGTTGTATTCAAATGGTGCATATTAATCAAACTGCCTCAAACTAACAGACAACCTGGAGCAACAGGACTAATAGAGTCTCTGTGCACATGATGAAGCTGCCATGTGTCGTCTGCTGTGACTGTACATGACGATAATTTAAAGCTGATTGGGGGCACGAACAGGTCAACGGGGACCCAACAACACATTCTGCTCTCTGGGTCTGCGACAGATGAATCCGCTCACTACTGGGAATCAACATGTTCCAGGAATGTGATGAATTGTATTTAATGCCTTTTAAAGAATCTGACATTCAGAACGACTGCTGGTGTGAAATGTGGTTCTGGTGCAGACTCCTCGAGTGTTGAGTTCCAAATAACTTCCCATCCTTCACCGTTAGAGACCACGACACGAAATGATGACAGTTTTCAACTTTTTCTAAAGGAAAGCAAATATTTTTAAATGCTACGGAGCCAACGTCACAATGAGAAACCTGACTAACAAAGATGACTTCCAGCTTGAAAAGAAAGCATGCGGCAGGTTTGGAGGCAGCGGGGAGCGGCAGCATCGCAGCCATCTGTACTTCCTTCCCTCAAACAGCCAGTCCGCCGGCTTTAAAACCGGGACTGTAGGTTTCTTCGGGACATCTGGCCATCCCAGTCAGTGGGTGGATTTGCTTTGACCTTTGACCCCTTTCTGAGTCAGTCGACTCGACTCGGAACAGGTGCACCAGCTGGCACGACAGGAGGGAACCGAGTCTCCTCTGCGCCTGTAGCTGGCACAACGCTGCGCCCGTCCACGGCACAGATAGAGATACGAGGTGCTTTGAAATCAAACCGCCCAATTTGTCTCTTTGAGAACAAACACACAATCTCAGAGGTGCAACCGAGCACTAAAGTTTGTTTTCTTTCAGCTGCAGAGTGGAAATCTCTTTTGTGTGGACTATTTGTGGACTTGGTCTCCCTCCTACCTCCGTCTCCCTCCGCCTCCTCTGCCTCTCCGTCCCCAGCTGGAGTGAGTAATCACACCTTCACATCCAGCGGGAACGAATACACAAACACCGACATCGTTTAACACATCTTTACCAGCTCAGCACTATAAAAACCAGCCGAGCAAATCTCAGATAATGACGCTGTTTATAATAGCTGTTCTGCTTCGTTGGACCTCACATTCAGACCATCTTGATATTAGCCAGGAAAAACAAAACAATGATACAGAGATAAAATGTCAGTAAGTAAAGCACCGAGAGACAGAGAACTGCTCGTGTCTGTCCTCACGCGGCAGCTTCCGGCAGGACCGCAGTCGACTACACCAAACATTTACTTTCTCTTTATTGCTGCGTTGGCCTTTTGCTTTGCAGAGTCTGAGGGACATAATGTGAAGATCTTAATCACTGACAGGACACTGACTCCAAAACGCCTCCCCTCCATTAACAAACCCATTTTCCATCAGAACATAAAACCACACCAGTGTTTTTCCAGCTGTGGCTCGGGAGCAGAGGTGGGTCTTCAGAGGGTAAGAGACTGTCGCAGCTCGGCATTAATATAAAGCAGATTTGATTCGGTCTGACAGCTCTAATATCTAATGGGACGTCTGCAACACCTCTCTTCCATTAGCGACCTCCTGCTTCATTTCACACCTGACAAATGAGGAAAAGCAAAAGGAATGTTTTGAAGTTTCATTTGGTTTCAATACTGGTTGTGGAGCAGACGAGGTTTAAATGTTGCATTAGCATATTTAGCTCAACTGCTCGCTGTAATGACTTCGACTCACCGCACTTCTCACACTGCTGCCTCATGATACTGAAGAGAAACTCACTCTGACAAGTTGGACTGCGAATTGAATCAGGTAATCTGCATCGTGTAACCGATTACTTTCAGGAAGTTACCACTTTGAAGCCTCCTAATAGGATGTGAGTCAGCCTGGCACCTCACAAATCAGACGGGACGCTCACAACACCTCTGATCCATTAGCAAACGTCCTGCTTCATTTTCACACCTGTCAAACTGGCTGCTGCGTTACTGAAAACACAAGCGCTGAGACAAACCACCGGGGACCACAAACAAAGAGGCTCCGGATGCCGCTCCGGTCTCCGCTCTTCAACTGTTACTGTGAAACGCTGCCTCTGCTTTCAGGATTTATCTGAACGAGGCAGGAGCTTGATGTGAAATCAGCCTAAATCAGACAGAAGAGCAACATGTGCACTGAACGAGACCCTGAGCTTCAGGTCGTCAGAGTATCAGCATGGCAGATGTTAAAGCCTCTTCAGGTCTGACTTTAATGTGAAAACACAACCAATATTTCACTGTGCTTTCAGTAATAATGTGTGTAGTCCATCGAGTTGTTCATTTCTGAGGTTTCAAATGTGCAAACAGCTTCTATTTGAAGCAGAGCTGGATCACTTTGTAACTGGCACATATACAACAACCCTTTCTGATTATATCAAACTGTTCACCTACACAAAAGGTACGTTAAGTATTTATCTCCCAAATACACAACATATATCCCTGTGCATATTAGTCTCATATCTACTGTTTATTATTGTATTGTACTTTTCTCAAGGTTGACACGAAGGTTTTTCACAGCTATGAGACTTTGTAAAACAAGTATTTAAATAAACGCCTCTCTGCCTTTTGAGGGATTGTTTGGGCACATTGGCAAGTCTAGACACTGAACTGTAGGTGGAAGTGAATATTTAGTGCCGACTCCGGCAGACTGCTAACTGAAGTACATTGCAGGGTAAAGTCAACAAAGTGAAATAAATTCCCCTCACTGAAATTTAAAAACCACCGTTCTTCTGTGCTGAGCCACCAGCTTCTCCGAGCTGTCAGACAGTTTGGTAAAAGCAACCTTTTCTAGCAGGAGTTTGGCACCATGCAGCGAGGAATATGTGCTGTGTGTGTGTGTGTGTCTCTGTTTGTGTGACCGTGTGTGATTGTGTGTGTGTGTGTCTCTGTTTGTGTGACTGTGTGTGTGATTGTGTGTGTGTGTCTGTGCGTGTTGTTCCAAACTCCATCCTAAATCCTCCACTGACCTTGTGTGAACCCTGCCTGGTGACACGCAAGATGTGCACACACACACACACACACACACACACACACACACACACACACACACACACACACACACACACACACACACAGTATTGCCAGAAGCAGGATGTGATAGCAGGGACGCCCGCCTGTCGTGTCCCATGCTGTGTGTAGTTCGAGAGGTGGACAGAAGGACAGTTTCCTCTCGGCCTGGAAGAAACATTTTCACCACCTGGTACAAGTGACTCAAGTCGGAGTGGAATTTGTTATAGAAGTGAAACAAGTAAAAAGTAAAAAGTTCAGTGAACGAGTGAGTGAATGAACCGTTGTGAATGAACCTGACAGAGAGGACAAACGTCAGCAGGGTCCCTGCAGGCCCCTGTGGCCCCCGTGGCCCCCAGACCCCGGCTCTGCTCCCTCACTCTCACCTCCCAGCTACAATTATTACTTCTCTCTCGTTTGCAGAACTGTGTTTATCAGATATTATTCACCAAAGAACTGTAGAACTGTAGATTCAGAAGTCGACGTTCAGACGTAGAGTAAATATAGACTCAAATTCAAAGAGGAGGGGAAGCTCAGACTTTGGAAGGACATCTCTCATATTATTAATGGGGGGAAAACACATTGTACTGAATGCCAACAAAGTGCAGGAGCAAACGTTTTGGAAGGACGAGCTTCCCTCGCAGCGCTGAAAGGGAACGTTTGGAAGGAGACCCTCCTCTCAGAGAAGGCAGAGGAGACGACGTCCAGGAGGCAAATTTAAATTCCTCATACTGAAGGACACGAAAACAAAAAGCTGGAAAGCCAGTTTCTTAATGTAGCTGTGATAAAGAGGTGGAAAGCAGGTCCTCCTTCCTCCTCCGTTCTAAATCTAAAACAACGCCGTACTGTTTCCTCGTTGGCTCCTGATGGGCAGGAGTCATACGTCAGCACTAGAGGGCGCTGTGACTCGTACACGTGCTGAAATAACTGATCGATTGATTTTTCTTCTGATGGCAGCATCAACCTAACAAATTCCTTTTAACAGAACGTTTCCTGCATCTCTTCAGATTCAGTGACAAAGTGTGAATCTGTCGAGTCAGTGAGAACATTTGGTTCCATCAACAGAAACTGGAAACAAGTTGCTCTTATGATGCGATTAGCATTAAAGTTTATCACCAACAAGACTTGGTGTCGTTCCTCAGAAACAAACAGGAAAGTTAGCAGCTCGATAACTTTAGGCTGATAACACATATAGTTGGATAAACTGTGTAAGTGATGGCAGCGATTCAGCCATGATTGATTCATGTGTTTGTGTTTCACACTTTGTCTTTACTCTGCAATGACTCAGAGAAAATGGAAGGAAACTAAAGACAGTTTTTCAGGGTGAATCCACAGCTCTTCATCTCTCATTTACATGACTTACTGTATGTTTCTGTACTGGTCCACACGCGTCATCCACTGAATCACATTTTCCAAAGTCTAATCTTTGAACTGATGAATATTTGATTGACAAATCATGTTGACACATTTTTTTTGGATTAAAGGTTTGTGTTAATTTAAAAATCGCTGCCAAGAATTTGCTGCAATTAGTTTGAATCTGAATATAACGAGTTAGACAGTTTTTAATATGACAGAACACACACTTCACAGTAAGAGCACAAAAATGACATCAGCATCTCTGTATCATAAAGGGACATGAGAGATTTAGGATGAAGATGTAAAAGTCTCCTCTGAGAGAAGTGAGCTGAGTAATATTAACCTGTTTTAATTTAAAGACGATGAAACATTAGAATTCAGTTCAAACAGAAGAAACATGAAGGAACAGCAGCAGAAAAACAATCCGTGGTAAAAGCAGCAGCGTCGATTATCCCTTCATATAACCACGAAGCTGCGAAGACACGATTAACAAACAGCTTCTTCAACATATCAAGTTCTGTCGAATGGGATCAGAAGAACACACACGTTGAAACTCACGTAATGAGCTTGTTGAACTGAAATAATTGAGGCACAATCAAACAGTGGATCTATACAGTTGCTTTTCACGTTTTCTACTGATGCAATGGAGAAAAAAAAAAACCCAACAGCTACTGTACGTCGTCACCGTGGCAACGATGGGTGACTCATCGTGGCGAATAAATGTATGACAGTGCACTTATTGAAGATATAGATCCTGGACACACACACATACAGCTCAAATACACAAGGATGGACAAACACACACTTTCACTCTCTGTGGAAAACTCTCTCTCACACACACACACACACACACACACACACACACACACACACACACACGCCTGAAGGACAGAAGCTCTGTTTGGAAGCACACACACACACTTGTTCGTACTGTCGCTACTTACAGGTGTGAGGTCTCTCCTCTCTCTTCCTGTTTCTCTGATTCTACCACTGGCGAGCGGCTGAAAAACGATCCAGAGCGGCAGACGAGGAGAAAATCACAGGCTGTCAAACGACTTGAGATCCACTCACAGTGTAGTGAAGCTGCACCACCTCTCTCTCTCTGCGTGTGTGTCCATGTACCTTATTCTGCCTCTCTCCCATCCTCTGACCTGCTCCCAGCCTCCATCTTTCTCATCTTTCTTTATCTCTCTTCTCTCCCTCTCTCTCTCTCTCTCTCTCTCTCTGCCACCCACCCACCCACAGGCCAGTCTGCAGCATCCTCTCCACTTTCCCAGTGTTGGAGAGAGTGCACAAAGCTGAGAGAAGGCACAGCGAGGTGTGTTCTCTAAACATGCTGACACACACTTGATGATAAAGACATCTGACAGCGGAGCTTGTATCCTGAGGCTGGTGTCCACAGAGAGCCTTGAAATCACATGTGTGATGTTTGTGTGTAGGTGAAAGACAGAGGGAGAGAGAGCAGACACATGAGAAGACAGTTGTAGAGGGTTAGATGGAGACAAACCAACAGTACGTCATCCTCTACATTCCCTCTGGACGAGGAAACAACACGTGGCTTCACCTCGTTAACTGTGTAAACCTTCACTCGTCTTCACAGTCCAGGTTTGACCGAGCAGAACACAACAAACGTCTCAGTCTGCAGCAAATCTCATCATTTGTTTCAGACGGACAGAAACGAGTGGACAGATGAAGATCAGGATCTGACGACAGACTGAAAGTGGTGACAGGAAACTGGAAAGTGTTTGTGGTGCAGATTTCTCACAAAACCTGTTCAAATATAATCAAGAATCATTTTCTGAGACCGACAAGCACAATGTTTCACATTTTTTCACATCTGACATGAAGCAACATTCACATCCAGAATGTACACTGAAACAGTTTCTGCTTCCTGTAAACATTCCTCCTGTTCATATCGGCCATTAAAAGAAACCCTCTGATGTGAAAAACAAGTCTGTTTGTCCATGTGTGTCGAGCTTCTCCGGACAGCGTTCGCTGCTGAGCTGCAGTCGAGAGACATAAAGAGGGAAACTGGTAAAAAAGACGAACTTTGAAAGACAGCCACCAGATCAGACTCACTCAGACTGTTGAAACCTTTATATCAACTTATAACACACTTTGAAATGTATTTCCACACAGAACGAGGACTGTGGATTCTGTTCTCCAACAGTTTACATTGGAAGCACATGAGGAGAGAATCTCTTCACAGCACGAACAGGAGGAACCAGTGTTTTAGAGCAGACATAAAAATTGCAAAGCTTTAACTAAGTAACTCACAGCAGTAAACAACTGTGCAGAATAAAGTCGATGATTCCAAACGTCATTAAGAACTATATATGAAAACATCCATAAGCAGCAAAAACTTTCTTTTCCTCCTTTGGTTTAATTATTAGTGTTTGGAAACAGTTTTTCTGATCACATGTTGCTGCTTTTCTCTTCTTTACCTGAAGTTAGAGCCACTGTGTAAAGTGAAGGCATTCAGGCTTCCACACACCATCTGACCACCTTCAGTGGGAAGTTTGCTAACAACACACTTTTAACTGGACAAAGTAGAAGCAGAGCTCAGTCTGTCCTGCAAAGAGAACCCACGTGCACAAGTTGAAATCCATTTGAGCTTCTCCTACAGCCGACACTGAGGTGGTGAAAAAGATGCTTTAGCAGCTCTACTTGCTCTCTGTTCCTCCGGCATGAACCAGGTGACTGAAGCTGAAGAGCTGGTCGACTCTCTGACTGCGGAGAGAAGCAGCTCGGCCTAAGTCTGAAAAGAGAACTATAAAGATATGAGCAGGTTTATGGGATTTCTATTTCCTCTACATCAAGTTAATATAAATAAGATCTCATTTGGTGATGTATTCTTCTCATTCTTCTTATTCTGCTTATATATAATTACTACGGTAGATAATGGGCCAAATGAAGATAACATGACACACACATATCTCACGTTGAGATATTTGTGGTGCAAATTCAACAGTGTTTGATGGAAGAAGTCTGTCAGCGTCTAAAGCATCAACAGTAACTGACAGAGTCATCAAAATCACAGTGAAAGAGTTTCCTTCAAGAGCTGCCAGCTTGATCTGAAATACATCTGTCTGTCTGTCAACGATCGTTTTTCACATTATGTACAGGACAAAGACATGTTGACCAGCAGCTGCCTCAATAGACCAGAATGCAGAAAACTTCACGTGTGGCTGAAGCCTGCACCAAAATCAGTAAAGCATGTGGAACAAGAGCTCATACAACACAAAGTAACAACAAGCACATGGAATAAACAGATGACGTGTTGATGACAACTGTAAAGGTCTACAATTCTAGATTATTCCTTTAAACTATCACCATTATATCATCATTATAGCAACCAAACCAAAACGTTACTTTGAAGTCTGCCCTGACCCTGAACCTGAACCTGACCCTGAACCTGACCCTGACCCCTGAACCTGACCCTGATGCTGAACCTGACCCTGACCCTGATGCTGACCCTGTCGCTGACCCTGTCGCTGACCCTGACCCTGATCCTGACCCTCACGCTGACCCTGACCCTGATGCTGACCCTGATCCTGACCCTGTCGCTGACCCTGACCCTGATGCTGACCCTGATCCTGACCCTGTCGCTGACCCTGACGCTGACCCTGATCCTGACCCTCACGCTGACCCTGTCGCTGACCCTGACCCTGTCGCTGAACCTGACCCTGTTGCTGACCCTGACCCTGTCGCTGAACCTGTCGCTGACCCTGACCCTGACGCTGACCCTGTCGCTGACCCTGACCCTGACCCTGACCCTGACCCTGACGCTGACCCTGACCCTGTCGCTGACCCTGATCCTGACGCTGACCCCTCTACAACACACCTCTACAACCACATTAAAAAACATACAGCTGAATTAACATCTGTGAAAGTGTCAACAAACACTGAACATCATAATCTTCTTAAACGCAGATCTGTTGGACTGAGGTGCATTCAACTGTACAGGTGTGTCTAATAAAGTGAGCAGACTTTTTTTAAGGCAGACATTTAAAATAAGAGGAAAAGCACAGGTGCATTAAATGACAGTGATGAACTCCTGGTGTGTGTTCGCAGGAGCAGTTTACCTGGAAACTAAAGGCAATATACAGGATCTGTTTCCGCTTCAACCGTTTCCTCATCTTCAGTCTCACAGCCACCAGAATGAAACTCCGTCTCTCTGTGTCTGATTTTACTCAAATATTTCAGTTTGTCTTTCGCCCTCACTCCGCTCTTCTCTATATCTGCATTTCTGACTCAGTTGAGGTCTCCTCCGTCCCTGTCCTCCTGTCTCTGTCCCCTGCTGCGCTGCCTTCGCTGTCATCTCACAAAGATTTTCTGTAAACATCTCAAAAGCTGCCTTCATTTCTGACTAAGCACGACGTGATCAGGCTCCATACACAGGATATGCACACATGTTAAATCACTGTTTCATGACATATCTGCTTTAATGCTTTAATCTACAGCTTCATTAATGACAGACTGAACCTGTAACTGTGGACTTGGTTTGACAGCTGGTGTCTTTGAAAGTGAAGATTCCAGAGTTTGTTTGTTTTTCTCTCATTTCGTTCTTACAGTTTGACATTTTTTCTTGGGTTTCTGTTGAGGATGTTTCGTACGTTCGCTCGAGCTTTCTCTGCTCAACACTTCCTGTTCTGTGTATTTGGGGATAACGCTGCTTTCTCCAGAAACAGAATAAAACCCTGAGACGTTTTTAAAATAGCAACATGAAACTACATCATGTAAAATGTGGGAGACAAAGCCAACGAGTGAATCACTGCTGCATTAAATACATTTACTGCATTTTATATGAAAATATGGAACACGTTTACATCCAGGGTCGCTGATCCTACACAAACTGAATGATAAACTGTAGCTGGAGATTTTCCTCTCAGCACTGTGAGTTCATGCTGCATTTCAGCTCTGGCTCTATAGTCTGCTTGCATTCGCTCGCTTCGTTCGAGTCGTTTCTTCTGTGCAACTATAGAAAATGTCGCCGCATTGTAAAGCTAAAAGAGCTGGACGAGGCCTCCTCCTACTGGATGTCTTTCCTGTCATTCCCCTTTATTCGTCTTTCTCCACACACACACACACACACACACACACACACACACACACACACACACACACACACACACACACACACACACACACAAACTTGTCTCCACATTTCACAGCAAAGAAATGTCTCCCTCTGCGTTCATCCCCGTCTTCACATCCCTCCATCATTGTTCGGTTGTCAACAGTCCCTCTCCTCCTGCCTTCCTGTTCACAACATCTATCCCACCCACACACACACACACACACACACACACACACACTGACTGAAATACATGTGCAATCTTATCTACTTTGACATCAGCAAGGAAGAGACAACAGAGAAGGAGAAAATTAGCGAAGGAGAAACAAGACGATGTAAAAGAAGGAAGGAAGAGACAGAAAAGACGGAGACGAACAGAGATACAGAGAAAAAGAAAGAGAAGCAGAGCAGAAAGTCTCATCTGTTCTAATCAGTTCTGTAGTTTGAAGGAGACGTCGTTCAGACCTTGTGATGTGTCTTTTTCTCTCTCTGTCTGAATTCATGTTCTTCCTTCCTCCATCTTTCTTCACTCACTCCAACACCTCACTGTCTCCTTCTTCTCCTCAGCTTTTCAGATGTTTACCTAATTGGCTCAACTATAATTAAGAACATTGGCAAGAAGGTTGTAAAGTGTTGACAATGTTAGTACAATGACAAAATAAGGTTTTCAGGTCGCGCCGCCAGTTGAAAGAGCCGAAATATAGTCGACCAGTTGCCTGGAATGGCGACTCAGGAGAAGCATGAAATGAAGCAGATAAAAGAAGAAGAAGAACAGGAGTCAGGTTGTGGAGGAGCTGAGACGTGTTCTCACATCTGCTGCTGCTGCTTCACTTCCACATCAGTTTTTCCTCTCTGACTTCTGAATTCTTGGTTGTTGGGTAAGATTTTTATAAAGGTTTTGGTTCTTCTGTCTTTCCACAGGCTGCACTGTTGCTCCGTCTCTGTGTCCATCCTCCCTCAGTGGTTCCGGTCTCTCACTTAGTTTTTATTATTGATGAGCTTATTTTCTCTCTCGCTTCCTGGCAGCTCTCAGTGCCGCCGTGTGTTTTCTACTCTCTGCTAAATAGCACTTTAGTTTATTTTGGGGTTTTCTGTAGTAGATGTCCAGTAGTTATTCCTTGGCTACACACACACACACACACATACACACACACACACACACACACATCCAGTAATGTCTGAACTCCCTGTGGCAGTGTGTAAAGGCCAAGCTCACAATACACTGGAGAGAGAGAGGAAGCATGAGAGAGTGTGTGTGTTCACAACAGAAGGACATTGAAAGACAAAGATGCACCACATGAATACAATGAAGGATACACACTGCATGTACTGCACATGTGATTTTCTGTGTGTGTGTGTACTTGTACTTGCAGCATAGTGAAGAACAGAGACGTTTTTAACCAACAGCGTGAGGTTCTGACTGAGCGGTTTAGATCAGAGTGAGAGGCAGAAAGTGTAGAAGCACAAGTGGCGTGAGCTTGTGTGTGTGTGTGTGTGTGTGTGTGTGCTGTGTGTGTGTGTGTGTGTGTGTGTGTGTGTGTGTGTGTGTGTGTGTCACTTGGTCTTTCCGCTCTGCTGCAGGTGACACCTCTGCAGGCGTCGGTAACATCCATGAAGTGAGAATTCAGCTGTGAGTTCATCCATGTGTCACGCATGATGAACACACACACGTTACATGTGTTAAAACTACTGCGTGTGTGTGTCTGACTCTTTGCATGTTGTGTGTATCCATACATGCATTTGTGTCACTTCACAACAGAGCAACATCGACAGTTTCAGAAAATGTCTTATTCTACATGATGGACAGGATGTGATTTCTATTTATTCCCTTTTATTTCTTCTTTTAACACTGTTTCCACACAAAACTGTTGTGACTCACATCCATGATGCACAATCTAATCTTTGATTTGTATTTGGCTCTATATTCTATCTGTTACATACACATCCCTCCCGCTCTACCTCTCACACTGTTAATGGCAGTAAGATGCACCACAGTGAACTCAGTTTATTTTTTATCAAGAATAAAATTAGTGGCTGTTATTTTAGAATTGGAAGAGAATTCATTGCTCCAACTTGAAATGTGAAGTAGCTGAACCTGAGTTTACACAATAATGGAGACGCTTTGTTTTAATAAATGCAGAACATCTATGTGAAAAGGATGTATCACAGGAAGGAAAAAGAACATTTGAGATTTTGTGTATAATAAAGTAGATTGTTGTTCTTTTTCACAGACTCAACTCGACTCAACACAAAAAAAAGGACAGAAAATTCAAACTGTTTCAAAAGGCCCGAAAACAAAACAGAGAAAGACACGACCTGCGGCAGATCTTCAGCTCTTTACCTCCCTGTCTGAGGGAGTCAAAGGGCGACTTTAACGTTCGACTGCAAACACACACACAGACACACTCAGACAGACACACACACACACAAACAGCGAGAAGCACAAAATACCTCGAGTGCAGAGTAAAAACAAACTTAATGGCATCATTCTAAAGACATTATGCTGCGGGTTTCTCAGCATGAGCATGAGAAATGAACGCTTCAAGCGAATGTGAGACTCGACATATCTGAGGGGAGACTGAAAGCAAAGGATCAGTGTTCGCTTCCGTTTCAGCGCAGCTGTCTCTCCGGCTAAATCTTAGCATGTGATCTCCTGGTGCGTGGAAACGCCACACGGCTCAGCGAATGACAGAATGTGGACGTTCATCCCTGCAAACGTTACTGAGCATCTCTAACACACAGCAACCAGCTGCTCCGGATCTACGAGAACCGACGGAGACACCAAGAGCCAACGAAGCTGAACTCGACTACAAACTGCTTTTGAAACTGAACGCTCGCACACAGAGTTTGTTTATGAATGTAAAAAGCTGACCAGTAGAAAGGCTCATGGATTCATGAAGAAGACTGTCACATCACCAACAGTCACAGCAGAAGGAAGTGATGACTGACTTTTAGCAAACAGGAGCAAAAGGCAGCTTGCATTCATACAGAGCACAGAGGTGACAGACTTCTCTTTCAAGCATTAATAAGCATTATTAATGACCCATGTTTAACGTGACTGGTTACTGTTGGCAGGACATCAAACAGCCTTCGGTTCACTCAGTCTGTTGTGCATGACGTTAATATTCAGTGCTGCTCACCACATAGAGCTGCTTCCACAGTAAGGCCCACTCGTGCAGCGTTGACGTCACCTCAGTAACAATGGGATCCTCGAGAGGCACCACGGTCTCATGTGGCCTGAACAGGACAGAAAAACACACACATGCTTTAATCACAGCATCAATCAGAGTCAGATGCTCACATTTCATAAAGCAACACAGAATGACATTCAACGCCGGGTTCAGACTGGATGATAGTTCTGTCTGACACGTGTGATGTCACTGGGAAGGAAGAGAAACAGCGAGCACGGGGCCGGGGCCCCGCGTCATCGGTGTGTGAACAAACTTTAACTGAACGTTTCACCGTCGTCATATTAAAGTTATTAATCTAACATATCCACAATTAGACACATGACCTCGTCAATATCATATCAATGTTCCTGCAAACAGCTGGGTTTCAAAAATATAACTAAACATAATTCTTGCTTCTTTTTCACTCTCTTCAAAGAACAAATGCACGTGCTCTCAGATGAAGATCTTTACGATTCAAGGAGGCATTTAAGTGCTTTTAAGTAACATTTGGAATAGTTGTTCCATCACGGTCAGATTCAGACTTTGCTGCCATGTTAACGTCACTCATCCTGTGATATGGAGAACATTGGAGAAAGAAATGATCATTTCATACAGACATGGCACCAATAAAAATAAATCCACTCTTCTTCCACAGTTTGGCTTTTCACCGTTGCATGAAAAGCCAAACTGAGTAAACCAGTAATCTGCTGCACCACCTGAAGACAGGTTCACCTCATCCTGTGCTCCCTCTCTCCTTCCTTTCCTCCATTACACATCACTTTGAACACAATGGAGTTGTTCACTGAAACTGAAAGCTGAGCCGCGGAGTCAGACCTCTGTCTGTCTTTATTCTCCATCTCTTCCCGAGCCACCTCTCCTCTCCTCCCTCCCCGACTCTCATGTGTTCTCTCCTTTCTCTCTCTCTGTCTCCTAACTGATTAATTAATAAAAGCAGTGCCAGATTAGCTGATCTCCCAGCTGAGGCGTCGCTGCCGGCCGCCTGCTGATTTCACCCACATTAGTTACACTTGTATCTCAGACGCTTCTCCTCCTCTTCTCCTCTGTTCTACTTTTCACTCAGTCTGATCGCTCCCTCCTTTTTCCCTCCCTCCTTCTGTTGCTGCTGTGTGTTTTCTCTTTGTTCTGGCACATTTCCATCGTTCCTCTCAGTTTCTTGTCTCCACTTCTTCTCTCTTTACCCTCCTCTTCCTCATTCCTCCTTTCCTTCCCTCTTCCATCTTTCTATTCCCCCTCTCATCCTCTTTCACCTCGCTTCGCCTCTTTACTCTTTTTGTCTGCAGATGTGCGTCCACGTTATTCCGAGCCTGCACTGAGCTTCTTCTCTCTCATCTCTCTGAACGTCTCTCTGCCCTGAGCTGATGTTTCTGTCCTCCATCGGTCTAAAGCCTTTTATGCTCCATCCTAATATTTCCATCTGCTCCACCCCACCACGTCTCTTCTCATGTATTTTCCCTCTGAACATAAAATATTGGAATAGAGAGTTATAAACTCTGTCTCTTTTCAAGAGGAAAAGTGATTTTTGGGAATTTCTTTTTGTCTTCACTTGATTCAGAAAATAATTAAAAACTAAAATCCATTTATTATTCTGTCTCTTGGCCACTTTAACCGACAAGCTGACTGTGATTTGGTGACATTTTATTTACTGATTCTGATGTTTGTTCCCCATATTTATTCTCTCTCTTCTTCATGTTGTCTCTCTCTCTGTGTCCACGTCAGAATGATGAAGACAAACCAGTAGCACATTTCTCAAAATACAGGAAACTCAGACATTTTACTTCCTGCCAAAATGTTTTCAATGGACTTCAAGAAGATCACATCATGTCCAGTCACTGTAAAATAACCACGGGTCATTTTAATCCTGCTGTGGTGACGGAGCTCACTGAAGCTTCCAGTCTCCCCCAGGGAACACAGGTCTGTTCAGGGTGTCTGAGATGTGTAGGTGTCACTTTCCTTTCTCATACCTGCATGTGTCTGTGCAGTATGTATCTGAGTCTATGTGTCTTGCTGCCTGTATGAATGCATGTTTGTGTTCACAGGTTTATTTGTCTCTCCGGGTGTGATCCTGAAGTGCGGGGGTGCCGCTGTCTGATATTTATAAATGTCAGCTGTGAGAGAGCATTCATCCTGCAGAGAGGCAGACAGCCGGCAGAGCCTTCTCCACAACAAGCCGACAGTGAAACACATCGGCGCTTCCTCTGGATCAACTCAGCGGTGCAGCCTCGACCGGTTTAAAATCGACAAAACACATTTCACCACATGTTGCACTAAAATCTAAATATCCATGTCTGACTGTGATGACTGAAACTAATGAAGCTTCTATCTCATGTCAGAGGAGTTTGACTGCAAGTGTTTCTCAGTATTTAAGGACCAATAAGCTAAAAGAAAAGATTCATTAAAAGTTGAAAATGTCAAACATGCTTGATGAAAACTGTCAGTGTATCATGACTGGAAGCGTTGAGCAGGAAAATGTTCCTGGATAATCTACACACACATGTTCAGAGCAACAGATTCACCACAGATGAAGAAGTGGAATATCATGTCCATCGTTTTGTCTGAAACAATTAGGTGTATAAGAGAGATGAAAGATGCAACTTGGAGAGCTACGAAGGCAGAAGAGGAGCGTTAACTCAGGTGAGAGTTAACGCTTTAAAGATGGGAGTGGCATCTGCTGAAATAATTAGTTCAATAATCAAATAATCATTCATTTTTGTTTTGGCAGTGATTTTTCAGACTGCGTTTCACTTCCTGAAGAGAGCGCCCTCTGCTTCTTCTTTGGTGCTGTAAAGTTTTCTCTCTTTGTGTCATGAAGTCTGGAATCAGTCGATATAAATGCAGGGTCTTGCAGCAGTCGTTGAGTCAACTGTCTTGGCGGTTTACAATAAAAATCTGACACTGAATCTCACAAACAAACTATTATTGACCTTTAACGAGCTTTTTATTCATCAATAAAATGGCAGAGTTGTGAGATTTGGACAGTGAGCAGGTTCCTATATTCACTGTTCGTTTGTGAGTCTGTGATGTTCAAGTTAAAGTACAGGACGTCCTCTCATAGAGTTTGTCGTCGCCTGCCTGGTTGAAATGAGACTGAATGTGGATCCTGTGTGGATTCCTCTCTGATACACACACACACACACACACACACACACACACAGCCATACATACATATGTGCTGCTTTCTGATCCACATGGTCAATGGTCCATAACTATATTTGTCATGGAGCACCAGCCGCCTGGATTCAGTCAAACTCACTCCAGCTCTCTCTCTCTCTCTTTGCCCTGGAGGTCTACTTGAAACAGTAAAGGATTCACTAATTCCAATTAATTTACTCTCCCTGCCTTTAATTAAAAAACTCTTATGCAAATCGAGACACGCTCTGTAACTCTGATTAATCTCAAGTTTTTTCAAAAAAAGCTTTTCCAATCATTATGCAAATGTATTAAAATATGCACTCTTGAACTTGGAAGGGAATCAGAAACGAGGGGGTTCATACCTTATTTAGAGAGAACGGGTCTCAAAACAACTGATCCCAACACAAAACCAGATTCAATCAAATTCCACCTTAAATGGCTTCAGCTGCTCAGGTGAGAGTGTAACGCTGCAGCCTGCTGAGGCCTGAGTTCTTCTGGACCGCTTCATATCAGCAGGAGCAAACTGGAGAAAAATGACCAGACAGATGTTTTGTTTGGGGGGAAATTGATTTGGACTCTTTCAGTTTCCAGAGCTGGGCAAGAAAAGGAAATAACTGAGAGACCATCTGATAAACGGATCAGACTGAAGGGGCTCGTTCATCTTGGGGTTCAGGACTGGCAGCAAGAGAATCGAGGACTTCAGCTGCTCCATCAGTGTTGACCATAGACAATATAAAACAGGTGCTGACCAATGAAACAAGAAGCTGTGTCAGCATCATGTCGGGTGCGTCGGGCTTCACAGTCTCTGAATGTCATTCAGCTTCCTGAGATGGTCTTAACTGGGAATATTTATCTAGACATGATGTGATGTCCTAAAAAGCCTCATCACATTCTGCTTGGTCTGATGTCATATTCAACTGATTCAATAAACAGTATCAGGCCTTTTTCTGTCTTTCTGTCTTAGAGGTGAACTTGTGGCTGCTCAGGTAAAATACAGGTGAGATAGAAAAGACAAGGGTGGAAAGTTAAAGGCAGAGCGGAGATGGTTGGTAAACTTACCCCCGGTTGGTGACGATTGCTTTCTTCAAGTGAATGTAACTGGCTGGGAAAACTCCCTGGAGAGACAGAGACAGAAAAGACAGTTAAGACAGTTGAAGGAAACCAGGTTCAAACCTGCCTGTCTTCATGGCTGCAGATGATCAGGTGAACCACAAACCAATTAAACCAAGGCAGCCAGCACACCTTCAGGAGCCGAGGGAGAGCCGGCACTTCACCCTCTACATCATCAGCTTTATGTCCAATAAAGTCCAACCAGCTGGACTCAAAGGATGATGACATCTTACACACTTCCCATAATGCCTTGTATATCAGAAACAGTCTGACCAGTGTATCCTGACATCAGAATCTAAGAGGGTGAGTTAAGCTGATTTTACAAACATCTAATTTAATGTGAAGTGTCCTCCGCTTGTCCTCAACCTGAGACACAGACAGACAGAAACAAGCTAAGACAAGAAAAGCGAAGACGAGCTGACCTGCCTCAAAACATGCTCAGAGTCTCAGATGTGCACTGTTCAATAATTCATGTGAGCTACAGTGAAGGTTTGAATGGAAGCTGCTGGCTTTAATACGACACACTCACATTACAAATACAGTAGATTTACAGAAAGTCCTTTGTTGGTCTTTTCTGTTGCTCAGTTTCTGAAAACACTTGAAAAACTATTATGTTTCTTTTAACTATTTCCTCCAACAAACTG
This sequence comes from Holacanthus passer, assembly GCA_025331565.1. Lineage (NCBI taxonomy): Eukaryota > Metazoa > Chordata > Actinopteri > Pomacanthidae > Holacanthus > Holacanthus passer. Next base: position 1,727,025 of record JAFREQ010000084.1, on the reverse strand, counting down.
TTCTATAACAGTACAACTCTTTATTGGGTCACTGGAGTTAAAACTAGCAGGTAGAAAATCTGTCATTAGGTGAATATGTCATTGTACCGATTAGCTATAGTGTTGTTACCACACGATGTTTAATGTACAGTACAATGTCCCCTCACTTTATGTGCACTGCTACGTTTCTCTTGAACATTTGTGCCTGTTAGATGCATTAATTCGACATGAATCATCATCCACAGTCGAGGTTTCACAGAGATGCAGGTGCTCATCAACATGCTCAGCTCTGCTTCGTTCCAAATTAGTTTCTTCCCTTTAATGTTTCAGAACAACAGATGTGAGGCGCTGTTTTCACCCCAGGTCTCTGACAAACCAATCAGTGCCTCCGCAGCATGTGTGGCCCCTGATGTGTGGCCCCTCCGACACCTGTGGCTCTTTTTACCGGATATCTTCACCTGAAATCAAACTCCAGATCCTCCTTCTTCATCTTTACACGCTATAAATGCTTCACACATTATTCTTCCTCACATGTGGAGATAATTAGGTATTTTGTCCTAAAAATCTTTGTATCTCAAGTGACTGGAGAAATAGTTTGTAGAAATTACGAGTGCAGGAAAAGAGCGTTGAATTAACAAAGTGTAGCTGGTGCTGCAGACGTCTGCTGAGAGAAACCTTCACACTGAGGGATTTCATTCATATTCTACTACATGTTTCAGAGAGGAGAAGAAGAGCAGAGAGGAGGGAATCTATTTTAGGACTGTGTGTGTGTGTGTGTGTGTGTGTGTGTGTGTGTGTGTGTGTGTGTGTATTTTGGCTTCGTTGTTTGTTCATGTATGAAAACATCCTTGTGTGCACTAATGTACATGTTTTGTGTGTGTGTGTGTGTGTCCTGTGTTGTGTGTTCCCTAAGTTGCAGAAAATGTACATGCAGGATTAGCTTATGTAGGTGTGTGTGTGTGTGTGTGTGTGTGTGTGTGTGTGTGTGTGTGCGTTGGTGAAGATGTATGTCCTATCTGTGCTCTGAAAGCGCACCCTCCGGTGGTTAGGAAATAAAGTCCCTCTGTGCCATCATGCATAATAACCCTGCTGTCTATTCGGCAATGTTTCAGCTGCTCCTCCTGTCGACAGAGATGTTTTCTGCTGCGCCTGTCAAAAGACCTTTTAGGGTCAAACATCGCATAAGAAAACACAGGGGAGCACCTTCCTCTGTTATTCAAGTGTGAACGTATTTTTGGAAAAGACTGGAGAGAGAGGGGGAGAGAGACAGAGAGAGAGAGAGAGAGAGAGAGAGAGAGACAGAGAGAGAGAGAGAGAGAGAGAGAGAGACAGAGAGAGAGGGAGAGAGACAGAGACAGAGAGAGAGAGACAGAGAGACAGAGAGACAGACAGAGAGGGAGAGAGAGAGAGAGAGAGGGAGAGAGAGAGAGAGAGAGGGAGAGAGAGAGACAGAGAGAGACAGACACTGGAGAGAGAGAGCGAGAGAGAGAGAGAGACAGAGAGAGAGAGAGAGAGACATAGAGAGACAGAGAGAGAGAGACAGAGACAGAGAGAGAGAGAGAGAGAGAGAAAGACAGGAAGGGATGAGAACAACAGTGTTAAGGAGAAACAGAGTAACTGTGTTTAGCCATGCGTTTGACAGGTGTGGTTCAGAGGCGCTGGCCCAACCTCCAGGGAGCTCGCTCAATTACCTGTCTGCCATGAACACACACCTGGAAAACGTCCTCTTCAAACTCAGACTGGCCTCAAAACTCTGCTGCATCGCCGCATATTTCAACGCCTTCATCACATTTCAGAGGGAAATATTGTACTTTCTGCACTGGTCGCTCTGCAGATGAAGATGAGATGATTGTTTTTAATCCGGACTAAGAGTCTACATCCATGCAAGAGGCTGCTTGGAGCTAAACGCTAACATCCTCAAAATCACATTCCTACCATGCTGATGTTCACCATCTCAGTTCGGTGCACATCATCAACACTAAACAGCCGAGGCTGGAAGGAATCTCATTAGCTTTTCAAGTAATTAGTCACAAATGAGAGCATCTGAAGTTTTGACCTGATGGTGGCGCTGCAGGTAAAGTCAGGGGGCTCATCCTCTGGAGACCATGAACAGTCCAGTTGGTCTAACACCAGAAAACGAGGCCTTCTCATTGATGAACAGCACCAAACAACAAGTGGTTAAAATGAGCTCAGTCTAAACCAGCTACAACAGAATCCTCATTGCACGTGAATAAGAACAATCCACACACATACAATAATACAACACAGTAATAATCACAGCTGCTGGTTTTCTTGGAGACTCAAAATCACCTAAAAAGATTATCGTGGTACAAATGCTCCAACTTTCCTTTATAAGAGTTTAACCTAATTTAGATGAGTGAGCAGAACCAAGTTTAGTTTTTTGTTCTTTAACAATGTCTCAGCTTTACTTACTATTTTCATCCACATTGGTCAAACAACCACGAACATTACTTGTTCAAAGAGTCTTTAGGAGCAAGAGAACAGATCTGAAATACAACAAATACACACCAAGGTGCTGGATGTTGAGCCGACACAGCTCGGCCCATTCAGAACTGGAACCATGTTCTTCATAGGCTCCACAGCTGTATCAAGGCTAATACACATCACAGCTCTCTGCGAGCTCTCTCACTTTTTTACAGCCACTTCTCAACCGAAGCTCCTGGATGATGAAATGTGGTAGAAAAAACCGAGGCTGTTTATGCAGCAGGGGAAACAAACTCGATCACACAATCCTGGAGAGCATGAAACACAGCTCACGCTCACATGGCCCACAACTCAGGGTAAACTCAGTATCCACTTCAAAATCTCAGTTTTATATCACAGCTTTTTCTTAACTGATGGGATTTGTTGGTTTATCTTGTTTTATATTTTATGTTTGGGATTTTATTCACAGTTTTTACTGTGAAGCAAAGCAAAGGCATTTTATGAATAAAGTTATGTTGGTATGATTTTCCTGATTGGATGATTCATGTACTGGAGGTCACAGTCTGCTGTGTTTGATTAAAAATGGGTCCCAGTTTGATACGTAACCTTTCAAAATGTGTGAACAAGCCCAGAAACACAGATGGACGTCGAACTGAACCCACATGTACAATAATGAACAGAGCTGAGCCGTGTTTCACCACATTTACATGTCGACGGTGCTGCTGTGATAATGGACACATCAGATGTAGACCAGGTAGTATGATACACACACACATGCACACGCACACACACACGCACACACACGGTACATCTTGTTCCTGTCTCCGCCTGGTTAGCTGTGACAATGGATAGTTGTTAACAGGTCAGTGCATTCAGAACACCTCAGGCTCTCTGATGCTACCTGGCTCAAAGTGTGTGTGTGTGTGTGGCAGGAGGTCATCAGAGTGTTGTGCTGTTCCTAATTTAGCTGATGGTGTTGAAGCTCCGGTTCACTTAAAAAGGTCATCTTGTTACAGAGAAGAGAAAGAAAAGAGGGAGACGAAGACACGAGGAGATAAAAATAAACGAATGTACAGACGAAGAAGAAAAACAAAGGATCCAGAGGAGGCTACGAGGACGAGAGAGAAACGAGGAGACGAGAGGAGAAGAACAAGGCTGCAGTAAAAATGTCATCCACCCACAAATAACGGCGTCAGCTCACAGAGGCGGATGTCACCTCGTCCTGACCTGTGCTCGAGGTGCCTTCATTGAGAACATCTGAGATATGACGTATGTCAGAGAAACACTGGACACTAGAGACAGAGAGATGTACAGTAAAAAACCCGAAACACAACAAATAGACAAACAGATCTTTACTGTTTATCAAAAGCACATCACAGCCACTTGTTTCTTGTGTCCAGGAGATGAATCCAAGTAAACACAAATGATGGTTGATTATCCAGCTAAACAGCCGGAGCAGCACTGTGTCTGATTGTCTGGCTCTATTGTCCAGACAGTGTGTGTGGGCGTGATTCTGTGTGAACGTGCATCTGTTTATGGCTCATGTTCCCATTTAAACACTCACATACTGAATCATGCAACGTCCAACTGTGTAAAGAGACGCTAAAGGCTTTCAGACGCTCTCTGTGAGAAACAACAAGGACCTGACACGTTTAATTTCACGGACTGTTACTTATACATGAATCAGCCGGGGTTAGGTGCCTCCACCTCACCGATCATTTAAATGAGGGACGTCAAACTGTGAGGCCTCATAATAAAGTTTAGCATGTTCACATTAGCATGATGGAGGTGATTGATTTAAAGTGAAAAATATTTCCTTTCCTTTTGTTTGAGCAGAAGGAAACAAGGACAGTCAAACTCTGCTGACACCAAACAACCTAGAAAGCTGAAAATGTGCTGAACGTTTCAACCCTTTGCACTTTGCTGTTGTACGTAGTAAGTGAATGTGCAGGTTGCACATGATGAAAGTACTGAGTTATGAATACAGAGATCAGCGGAGGACTGATGCTCATATTCAGCCGTTTATCCATCTTCTCTGCTGATATGAACTCCAGATGAGGTTGATTACAGCAGAGAGTCCATCACGGTTAACTGAGGTCAGAAGCAGACATCCGTCCTGTCTCTAAACTTTAATGTGGGTGTTGCTTTTCACTGCCACTGTAAATTATTCAGCGTCTCTCCAACTACAACAGTTCAGTCTGTCTTAATGGACGGTCTGACTCCTCTAACCATCACAGCCAACAGCCTGGACGTCTCCTCCCCGTCTGTCTTTATCTTTTCTGCTCACAACTCAGCTGAACAAAAACAGCTCACTTCAAGTTAGTTTGGTCGCTGAATATCAGTGTGTTTAAAAGAGCTCATTTTAATCACACACAGACAAGAAGTATAAATCAACTGCAGCAGGTTTATATGAAAAAATACTTTTATTTTTAAAATCTCTTTGTCAAGGTATTTAATGTATTGTCACGTGGATGGATGGATGGATGGATGAATGGATGGATGGATGGATGGATGGATGAATGGATGGATGAATGGATGGATGGATGGATGGATGGATGGACTTTATTTGTCCCAAACTGGGAATTCTTGTGTCGGAGCAGCTACAGTATGAGTTGACACCACACAACACATATCACATCAAATAACAAGATACAACATGACAGAAGACACCACACAGTGTTTTAGAGGCAGAGCTGATGTGCAAGATCAGTGCAAAGTGCATGTGCAAAGAACATTAAGTGACCAGATGTTGTGCAAACACATCAGCAGAGTAAAAAATTGAAAAGCACAAGAGAAGTGAGAGAAAATCCCCACAGATTCCAGACTAATGGTTGAGCAGCTTCTTAACTCAAGTGAACAAACATCAGAGAAACTGCGTGACGCCTCAGGCCTTTAGATACAGTCAGGATACATACAGAATCAATATCATGAGAAAAACGTGCAGAGAGAATTCACTGCATGTTTTTTAGCGACTGTATCTGTGGTCAAAGATCATCACATGTTTGCTTTCAGTAAAGCAGCAGCGTTCACCTGACAGACCGCTTCTCTTCGCTGGACTCTTAAATAATTGATGGTGTTTGTAACCTCACTGACCAGCGATGAAAACGCTCCGGCTCATGAATGATTTCACTTTTTGGATGCAGACCGTTCCCCTAAAAAAGATGCTGATACATCATCTCTTTAGGAAAAAACTATTTTGTGGCCTGTTTTGACCTATAAATAGAATCTGATGAATAACTTGTGTTGGAAGATTAACTGAACAGTGATTTGCAAATACTTTTCATTTCCTTATAACTTGACAAGCGGAATTTGTCCAAGTCAGCTTGTTTCCAAAGAGCTGCTGGAGGCAAAGGTAGTTTAGGGTCGGATCATTTGTACAAGCAGAGGGAGGCGTGAATGAAAATACTGCACCTAAAAACACTGAAAAAGTCAGAACCCAGAAGCAGCTTAGAGGTCGGGCTTGTGTGAAAACAGCACAAGATGTTGATCGCCTCTTCAGCAACCACTGCCCTTGAGCAAGGCACTTGCTGACACACTCACTGTCACTGAAAGTGTGTAAATGTGCTGCAGTTACATAAGATGGCTCAAAAAGCTCACATCCATGTTCAGTCAGCTCGGTCTACATAATGGAAATGTTCCGAAAAACACGGCGCTGCAGTACGAGTGGGAGTATTAGTACATGTACAACAGACAGTCAAGCAAATCTGAAGAGTGCGGGTCATTTCACCAGGCAGCCAAAGCAACCACATCAAATCTCCACAAGATTATCTGTCTAAAAAAAGATGGTTTCAGTTTCAGGACAGGGACAGATTTGATGTCACTGCTGCCTTTATTCAACAGGACGGGTTCAGTAAAGCAGCAGGACAGAAACACGGCTCAAATACTCCACATCAGACACAGTGTGTTTACCCTCGGTCCAGTTTTACATCAGACAGGTAGAACCGGGTTTAAGAACACACGGTGGTTGAAATGAAACACATGTGAAAAGGTTTGCGTGTCATCTTAAAAGTGAGAGGTAGAAAAACACTGTTCTCGTTCAGGAACAGGTTGTGAAAGGAACAAAAAGTTCAAGTGCAGCGTGAAGAGAGAGAAAGTTCTTGCTGATGCCTACTTCCAAAGCCAGTGGGTGGTGTCCACTTAGTCACGGTGGAGGCCGGATCCTATTAAAAACACTTTAAATATCACCGTATTGAGTTCAAAGCACTTATGAGCTCGTATGAAAGTCAGCAGAGCACGCAGCCTTCAAACGCTGCACAAGAGTTCAGAGGTGGTGGCTGAAACGTTCGCAGATGGCGCCGTGTTTAATGTGTTGGTTTCACCGTTTTTAGCTCATTGAGCGCACTCACGAGCTCCGGCATCGGCGGGCGACGTACTGTCGACCTCCTGGCTCATCACTCGGTAACACACACGGGAGCTGGTGTGAAGATCCACAGAGCAAATGTTCTACATGACTGTTGCTCTGTGTTTCATGATCGTAAAGGTCAGAGGTCGTCACTAACCTTATTCCTCTTCTCTCCTTTAAGTCTGTCTGGTCTCTCTCTCTCTGATTCTGTCTCTTTCCCCGTCGCTGGTCTCCTTCTTCCTGCTGCACAGTAATTACTCCCTCCTTTGTCTGACTCCTCTCTCACCTGCTGATGAGCTTGTGATAAACTGTCCTTCATTCCTGCAGCTGTGCTTCAGCCTCCCGTCTTCTTTTACCTTGCTTTCTTCTTCTGTTTCGTCCTTCTACTGTCCTCAAGCAGTTTCTCTTCTAACCCTCCTGTCTCTTCTCCTTTATCCTCGCTCAGAGCTCTTTTGTTGTACTCTGCTCCGCTCATTGTCCCGGTTGTGTAATTCCCACACGCGGCTCCGTGCAGCATCATAATGGTTCTCGCTCTATAATTTTCACACAGTGATTCTGACTCGGCCGGGATGATAAAATAACAGTGATTACATCACGACTGCAGAACTGTACAACTTCCTCCTTTGTTGTTGTTTGATTCTTCAACAATGATCATCTTTCTAAATGGTCTGAGAAGGAGACGTTCCCACTGCGATGACATTGTGCTACTGGCTTCATAAAGGAAAGAGGAGCCGTAATGAACGTGTGCATATTCTGCTCTTTTAGTTCCCCGTCTCTTTCTCTAACTCTCGATGTAAGACAGTTTTTAAATTACAGGCTGATCTGCTAAATTTCAATCTTCAATCATCTCATACGTTCCTGGGGACATGTGGACAACCTGCTGCCAACGTGACGACACATCACAGTTACATGAACTGACAGCAAAGTCCAACAGACAAACATGTTCTGAGGAAGAGTCAAGAAAAACACCAGTTTGTTGCAGTTTGAGCCTTTGAGCTTTGACTGAAATGTCTCATTAACTTATTATTATTATTATTATTCATGTCAAGATTGGCTTCATCGATAAATTGGTTAATTCTAATTAATTTATTCATGTTTCATATTTGCACTCTTGTCTTATCTGGTCTCATTGAATCTTTCATCTCAAATCTTTAACTTCAAAGCAATCGATCAACTATAAATCACATGACCTGGCTGTTTTCACCTCTCTGGCTTAGACAACATCAGATCTGTTAAACATTGACTCATTCAGCATCAGTCTGAACAGTTTGATTGAATTCATGAACACAACAGTCGAATATGAGACAATATTTGTTTCTGGAAATCATGTTTGAAATGGTGGTTGTCATCTTTTGGAACGAACAGAGCATCGCCGTCACACCAGCTCCTACAGACAGTTACTCTGGGGCTTTTTTATTGGTTTAATGTTGTTAGGCTGGTGAGTGTCTTTAAATCATTTTTTTGTGTCTTGTGGTTTTATTGTTGGCTCAGATTTGGTTCTTACTCGGTACAAACTGCGCTCCAGCTCTCCAGAGCAGCCGTGCAGGGAAGCCTCCCTTCAGTCATCTGGTGTCAGAGTGTTGCTTTATTCACGGCAGCGTCGGCCTCCAGGTCTTAAACTTCCAGATAGGAGATGTCAACAGTCTGCAGATGACTTTGAATAGATCCTCTTTCTAAATTACACACAGCACAAACATGGGCGTCGCGGCAGCTCGCAGACCCACAGAGTGTGGATCTGTGCTGAGCCAGGTGTGAGAAGCCTTTTATACCCACTGTTGGTGCAGTGGTGAGGAGCTCGACGTCCCAGAGAGATAAAACCCCCCACAGCAAACAACACAAACAAACACTCAAATATATTTCCTTTCTCTCTCTGTCTCTTCATCATTTTCTCCTTTCAATAATTTGCTTTCAGTCGTCCAACCTGTGAAACACGAGCATTTTCAGGGTCGATAACGTCGACTCTCCTTTGTATTTGATGCCTGTAATGCTGCTCGCAAAGAGAAGAAAATTCTAAAAGAGCATGTTACAGGTATCACACACACACCACATCACATTTAACAAGTTATACAGAGAGCAGAGGAAGGAAACGGCCGTGATTATTAGTGAGTGTATAATAAAAATTAGACACTATCCATCCTCATGTACTTCTTATAAATCTTTTTATATTTGCAGAGTGTTTCTAAATAAACATTAGATATTATACTATGGTTCATTTAAAGCCATCACTGTATTTGTTTCATTATTTGTGTCTTTACTTGACATTTTTTTATAATCTCATACAAACTATAAACAAAACCTTAGAGCTTAAAATGTTCTCTTTTTGAGAAATAATTTCCTGCACAAAACATATTATGTCTGACAGAGCTGAGAAAGCGTGGAGCCTCTGAAGCTCATCAACAGAACTTTCAGATGTTCCTTTATAAACGGTCAGTTGTGATTACAGCAAACCAGGAAGAGCAAAGAAAAGATACGGTGTAGTCCACATATTTAAGCTCATACTCAATATCTTTGTACGACACATTAAGTCTAAAAATCTGGACCCAAATCTTTTTTGTGAAGCGACTGCTGGCCTATATTTTCCAGCGCGTCGGCTCGGCAGAGTGTGTGCAGCTGATCAGGGTTGGTTTCTGCAGAACATGAGAGCGATGAGCCAAACTGTGCTGATCCATGTTTAAATGGACTGATGACCGTGACTAATGCACAGCAAGCTCAGTCCCAAAGGCCCCACCGACTGTGTGTGTAACTGTGCGTGTGTGTGTGTGTGTGTGCGTTCTTTGCTTCTGACACTCTACCCTGATTGGTCTGATCTCTGCTGGAAGGTGACTGGACAGGCAGTCGCTTCCACTCAACTGAGCCAAGCAACACACATTCACATACATGGTTTTAATCTGGATGTCACTGGGAGAGAAAGTCACTTCTGTGTGTGTGTGTGTGTGTGTGTGTGTGTGTGTGTGTGTGTGTGTGTGTATTTGCACCTGGCTCAGTGCAGTTGGCAGACAGGTGTGTGTTCACTTTGGCAGAGGAGATGAGCAGTCACCTCACACACAAACATGTCGTCCTTCACTGCCCTGCTATGGGAGGTGCATCAGTGCACACACACACACACACACACACACACACACACACACACACACACACACACACACACACACACACACACGTACAGTTAAACCATGCATACACACAAAGAATATTTTGCTTCTTAAAAATGTCCAATCTAAAAAGATGCTAGTTTAAGAAAAAGATCTTAAACTTAAATCCTAATTAACGACGTCCCTAAATGCCAACAGTGTGCAGCACACACATAAATACACACAAACACACACACACATAAATATACACAAACACATAAATACACAACACACACACACACACACACACACACACACACACACACACACACACACACACACATACACAGAGTCTTCGGCCTTTCTTCCCTCTCTGGGCAGCCGGTCCTGCTGCTTTCATTCTAATTCTCTTTAGAGTTCACTGTATTCAAAGGTCAGAGCGGACGGACACCGGACATCTGTGCAGACCTTTGTTAGCTGAACTTTACCAGAGAAGGACTGATGAGAAATGTCAGTCAAGGGTCATTCCTGTAAAGTAGCGTTACTCAACATGGCAAACAATGGACAATATCCCACATCTTGCAATGAGTCCTGCGCAGTGGTTCAACAGGGAGCAGCTGCTATGTCGCACTGTGGTGCAGGAGCTCAGGACCGATGCTGCAGCAGCGACGTTCACCACAATCTGTCTCCTCGGATTCTTCAAACTCAAAGGTAGCACATCCAAAATTTAGGAAAAATCATCATCTGCAGTCTAATGAAGCCCAAACACTCCCATTGTTGCCGAAGCATGTTGGTAATTAGTGATTTCGATCTATTTATTTTCTTGACTTGAACTGTGTCAGCTGTGCTCATTTATCTCTACAGTCATGTTGTTCCGTTAACTCTCTCACGGTTCAAACGGCTCTGATGAAACACTGCTCCCACCGACTGCCAGCTGCCCTCTCTGTGGCCCTGACGGTCCGAGCAATCTGAATGCTGATGAACCTCAAAGTGCGGAGTTCTCTGTAGTGCTGCTGGATTAGAGACGAGTCAGAGCAGGAAGGCATTTCCTCGGGGAGACACAGCGATTCGTTTCGACCAGCGAGTCTATTGTGGAGAAACCAGGTGATTAGGGTGGAACTAACAGGATTGGAGTGATGCCTCGCTGCTGGGAGAGCGAGGCGGAGGAAGAGACAGCGCACACACACACTCACATTCACACATACGACACAACGTGGTACGCAAGGATGTGAATGCATTCTGCAGCATCCACACGGGCACAATTACACGCAGGTTGTTTGCACACGTGACACGACCACACACAGAACATGACTGAGGTGTGTAACAGGTGTCAAATCAGACCCCTCCAATGAAAATCAAGTTTATAAGCTTGTGTTGGTGTTTTTTGACGTATCAACACTGTGGCTGAGCATTTTCACCTCTGAACTGCAGTGAACCAATGACAGGCTCAGAAACAGGCTGTCATAGGCAACACACCTAACACACCAGGTGTAGCTACATCAGTGTTTTCCAAGCTAAGTTTGACGGCGGAGACATGTTCTGTTTTTGGTTGCAAAGTTACAAAAGGAGAAATAGTGAACCTCATGTTTTACCAAAACATCTGAAAATACGCGTTCGTCCAGACTATTTATCCTGAGGACACAGCGAGCACGAGTCAACATGTCAGTCAGAAAGTTTGATTTTTCTTGTGTTTTATCTGTTGACGTGTCCAACAAACCTGCAGTGTGACAGATAATGTTGGCCAACGTCAGCCTGCCGAGTTACATGATGACTCATGTCAAACGCTGACAGGACGTTTTAGGTGGCTCGAGGGTGTTGATGAAGAAAGTTACAACAAACGTTACTCAAACAGTTTGTCAGACAGCTGAGATGCTGAATTAAATGAGGGTGTGTGTTTGATGAGCAGAGTCGAAGCTGCAGGCGAGTGGTGGAGGGGCGGGTGGAGACTATTTGCATATCCACAGATCTGCACATACGACATACTGCAAAGGTGTAGCGTTACATCGAAGCCAGAGTGAGGCATGAAGGGATTTTTTTTCATGGAAAAATCCCAAACATGTAATTTTGATGAGTTTTCAGTGACATGAGAGGAAGTTTAAAAGCCTTTTCTTTGGATTTTCTACCTTTAGGTTCATTGCACCCTGCTGCTCCTGAAAGAATGAGTGCAGAAGGAGACTTTGTGGTTTTTGATCCATCTAAAGTCGAGTAATAATGTGAACAGAGATTTAAAAGATCACAGTTTGAATCTGGACACGTCCTTCTGGTTCTGTCTGCTCTGCTGTAACATAAGTGAAAGAGAGAAGCAGGTGCGGTGAATTCTGGATGCCGGTGAAGCCGAGCTCTCTTTGTTACGCAGTGCTCTCTGCCGCAGTACTCTCCAGATCCCCGATATTTGATTTGCATGAGGAAACCTGAGCATCAACTTTTTCTTTCTTATTATCCCTGCTGTGCTGCATCCCATTGCCCTTGCAGTAACCTACAGAAATGAATGGCAGTGCGCCGCCCACAGCCAAGCTGTTATGTTAGTCCACTATAAGTCAAGGTTTCCTCTGGAGGTGCAGCCTTGGAAGCTCTCAGCAAGATCTGATTTTCACTTGCAAGTGAGTCAACGTTAACCCTTTCTGCCTACCTGAGATTAAAACAGCTTTTCTAAAGACTAACATGCACCAGCTGACACGCTGTGTTCTCACATGCTACATACATTAATGGAATTGGTACCATCTTTAAAATATTCTACAGTTGTATTAAAGCTGTTCCAAGTATCAGTCTGTGGGTCTTCAAACTGAAACGTGTGCAATTAACACAACTCAAAAATGCTCAACTTGTCTATCTGTTTAAAACTTGTGGTTCAAACAGCTGGAAACACACAGAGTTCATATCTCAGAGGCAAAACAACAGAACGAGCTGGGAGTGAGAAGAGGCCGGAGGAGGCCGTGATTCGGTTTGTTCTACCTGTTTGACAGTGATAATTAACTTATTTAAAACCATCTCCCAGTAAAACCAGAGGTGTTGCTGTTTTCTCTCACCTCCACATTTTGCCTATTTCTAAGAGGAAATAAAATAAACTAGAGCAGATGATCTCTCTCATGTTAAAACCTCTCCTGTCAGCGGGACAGAACAGCCAGCAGGGAGCAGCTGGAGGAAACACGGCCGTCCACACATAGAAAAGCCAGACGGTAAAGCCTCTTACGAACATACAGAGCAGGACGGTGCAGAGAGGACACTGGGACAGAGCAGGACACAAAAGAGGTTCTTTATAAAAAACTGAAAACCCAGAAGGCTGTTAGCTCGTGATCCCGACACGGTGCTTAAAAAAATATGGATATAAATCTGTTAGTGTGAGTCGTATCCAGCACAGGGTCAGGAAACCTGCTCCAATACAATCTGTTCAGAGGCCGTCGATCATCCAATCACACAACCTTCATCAGGCAGAACACTGAAAAACCTACCTCAGAACTTCAAGTCACACATGTGCTCTGAAACGTTCACTTCTGAGATTTGCCTCCTAAAAAGCACGAAATATTAAGTGGAAATGATGAAAATTTCTGAAAATGCTTTTTACAATTTTTCTAATCAGACTCAATTTCTTCCTGTAAAAAGAGGAAAGTTTTTATAGGTGAAATTTGTATCTTCTAATCCAGTTTCCAGTTTGTGCTGACGACGCCTGTTTGCAGGATGAAATATAAATCTGATATACACGACTACGACTGTACTGTATATATACATACATATATATATGATAATAATCTGCAACCTGTGGACATTAAAATGTATAAAGCTGGAATGGCTGGGGTTCATCTCACTGTGACATTACCTGAGCAATATCCCACACACTGGCAGAAAAGCATCAACCCGGATCTACGTGTTAAAACTGAATATGAGGCTCAGAAAAGCAGCACTGACTGAATTTCATTTGTAACATCTGCTTGTTACGCTAAAGACGTTCAAAAAGAACTTGTGTTATTTGTACGATGTGTCGCTCGACCACGTCTGAACGCGTGTTTGTAGCTGCTCATACGGTCACAGCTGAAGGTGGAGAGAAAACCGGCCGTCATCACGCTCAGTCTCTCCTGGAAGCTTTTCATAGTGTTGCACCAATAAGTTCAAATCCTGCCAGCTGTCACACCTCCACACATCTGGCCAGTCGCTGCAGGAAGTGGGTGTGAATGTCGGACTGTCAGTTTTGGGAGTTACAAAATTTGCTGGACGCTGTCGCCATTTAAAAAATCAGATGCTGTTCAACAACCCGACAAGCACTTATGTAGGAGTAGACCGGCTTAAATTCACTGTACAGCACATTATGCTGTCATGGCCTTGATGTTTGCTCCTTGATGCTTTGCAGAGTCTGGTCACGACGAGCTCATCTCTGTAACTGCTGCAGGGTCAAAACCATCAAAGCACTTGTTTTTCATCCTTTTGTACTGAGGGTGTTTCACAACCATTATGTCAAAAAAAGAAAAGCTCTTCATTTGTCAGGGTTTTAGAAATTACTATTCCACAACAGCGTGATACCATCAACGGGAGCTACAGGGCACGTTTGCAACAAACAAAACGGCTTCTTTGCCGTTATCAACAAGTCACATTGTTATCACAGCGTCTGCGAACATCCAAACACGACGCCGACTCCTACAGGCTGCGTTCAGAGATCAGACCACGTGCTGCCGCGCTGGGTCCCGTCATCAGACCCTGTGTTGCTTTTGTTCCTGCTCTGAATCAGACGCCACAGGTCTTCTGCCATCCTGCACGCGCTCACAATCAGAGGGAGGTTAACAACCACTACCTTTACATACGAGACATCACACACTGTGGTGCAAAGTTATATTGGCTCAAACTGACGCACCAAGCAACACTGAAGACCAGCGCCTGTGTTTTACTGCACCTCACAAATACGAGCAAGAATTATCACACTATTAACAGTTGTTGCAGCGTCGTGAGAGTCATTCCACATCTGTCTCCGACATCGCTCTACATCAGTAAAGTCACAAAATGTTTCCCAAAGAAGCCAATCTGAACGTCCCACTCCGCCCTGTGTTTCTTCTACTGTTAGAAGATGCACAAGAAAACTGAAGCAAACATTTACTTTCATGCCACACATTTAAAATGCAAATGCAAAATGCATTAATGAAGAAATTACAACAATGTGGAGGACAGAATTTTACATAGCTGCCTGTGGGAATCTAGATTACTTAAGTAGCTCATTAGAGTCAGTACGCCAGGCGAGATGCCCGTATTCAAGCATTTGTGTTGTTTCTGCCTTTTCTGCACTATAAGCAAAAAAGGTCGTCACTCCGACATGCAGCCTTTGGGAATAAGAAGTGTTTTTGTGGGATTACACTACTTTATCACATTTTCATTTAGTGCTTTTACTTTTTGCTTCCACGGTTGGTTGAATCATATATGGCTGTTTCCAACCATCAGAAGAGTTATGTACCTCAGTGGCTGAGAGACAGTTAACTTTCCACTCTTCATTTCTGTAGCATAAAATTGAAGCAAGAATCTTCACTTAATCAGTGTCAAAATTAGTTAAGCAGAAAACATGAGGAGAGAAAGAAAAGGTCTGTAAAGTCCCCTTCATATTAAAAATGCAGTCAGAGATGTTGACTACATGAATAACCCATTTCTCAACATCACCCCGACAGAGAAAGACGGGAAGAAAGAATCAGAGTTTAAATGAAGAAAACGTTATTAGTCAAACGGTCTAAGAGACGAGAGCAGGGGAGCAGAAGCTGTCAGTCTCTCTTACCTTGACATTTGGCTTCCTGGTTGAGAATCCTCTGTACCATCCTGAAAGGAAACACAAACACGAGTGACTAAGACAGTGGAGCAAACACACAGATTGAGAGGGGAGATAAAAATGCTTATGAGTCAGCAGGTTGACTGAAAGGCCACTTTGGCTTGTATACGTGAACATTTTTCAACAAGGTCAAAAAATAAAGAAAGAAAGCAAAGGTGGATGGAAACCAATCACTGCCTGATGAAGTAAGATTCAAGTATTCACCGAGTTTTACTTTTCTTAAATCAGAGGTCGACTACATGCTTGAATCTATAGGTTAAATTGTCATTTTCAAGAAAAAGATGGAGCCACACTGACTCTTATATAAAGTGACCACATTCAGGTCAGGGCTCACAAAGGACTGAAGATTTGGTTTTAAGGTTCGGACAAAAGACAACGACACTAAGACAACGGGACCCTCCCACACAACTAGATCCCTGTGGACCAACAGACAATCATCCACTCTGACACTGAAGAAACTTCTGGATCTTATAGGGGAATTTTTTAAATGATTTCTAAATGAATCTATGGGCATTTATTTGCGATGGACATCAGAAATGAGTCCAACATCCTCACTGCTCAGACTCAGAACCAGATCAGTGACAAAAGGAAGCTGGGCCAAGATCTGGGTTCACGCTACCACTGTTAACGCTGTTTGACCTGTGTGTGTATGTGTGTGTGTGTGTGTTTGAGTGTGTTTGTGTGTGTGTGTGTGTGTGTGTGTGTGTGTGTGCGTGCGTGCGTGCGTGTGCGTGTGTGTGTGCGTGCGTGTGTGCGCGCGCGTGTGTGTGTGTCCATGCAAGTCTCGGAGAACACCACAGTCCTTTCCACATGGACGAACATTCATCAGATGCCTCTGCGGAGTCGAAAGCTGTCGACTCAACTTGAAGTAAAACCTTGACGGCTGAAAATGACGTGTATCGAGGGACTAAACATGTACAGGGGAGCACCCAGACATCCTCTCAGACCGTGGGGACATCATTTGTCTCCATCCAAGTGGAAATAAAAATGATTGTGTCTCCAGCTCCTGGAAATGAAAGGCTTGGGTGACCACTGTGTGTCAGTGACAGAGTGAAGCGAAAGAGACTTTTATTTATATCAGAATGATGAATATTATTACTTTGACCTTCTCTGACTTCCACAGGGAACGACAGCTGGAAAGACCATTTATTACACTTTTATCAGAGTTGACAATATTCTGAAATGATCTGAATCGCCGCAGTGTCCATCTTCTGCTCCGGTGACAAATATGTTCAAAGACAGTTCTGTTTAGACAAAGTTCAGAAATGAGGCTATAAAGAATAATGGCATCATGAAACAGTGATCTCCCTGAAATCAATCATTACCTGTTTCTGATTAAACACTTGAGAAATGTTCCAGTGATACCAACACTAACGCTGCGTCGGCCACGATGCCTCCTATTAACTTTCTTCTCGTCTTCTCGCAGAATTGTGACTTCCATTTCTCAACAGTTCCACATAATCTGATATGAATATGGAGATGGAGGCTTAATTGGCCAGCTAATTAATAACCAATCAACATTCGTTTATCACCCTCGTTAAGATGGCTGTGTTTACTCCCCAGCCTCTCATCTATATGGAAATCAGACTGGGGCTGGACCAGCAGTGTCTAGGCCTATTTGTAAGGGGTTGAAATGAGGACGTGTGTGTGTGTGTGTGTGTGTGTGTGTGTGTTGTGTGTGTGTGTGCTTGTTGTTTGTAGCTGAGTGAGTTTACTGATATGAGAGACACACAAAAGAGGATGAATTTGAATGTGTGAGTGTGTGTACAATTATTCTATATTTGTGAAAGCAGAGATGACAGAGCAGGAGTGTGTGTGTGTGTGTGTGTGTGTGTGGTACATCAATGTGCAGGCAGGTGCATGTATGAGCCTGATTTGTCTGTTGTCATACAGTCTTTCTCTGAAGAAGAGTAATCACCTCGCCGGCCGTCCTCCAGCTCACTGGGCGGTTATTAGAATAATCTTTTTGCAGACTTATCAAAATGATTCAAAATAATAATCACTGTAAATCATCTCTAAGTGGGAGGTAGAAGTGAAGGAGCCACTTCTGTTGAGTTAATGCAGGTTCAGACTGAACTCCTTATGAATACAGCATTATATAATAAATGCAGGTTTCCGTCACAGCGATCAAATCAGCCAAATATGAGTCTTCAACGATGCGTCACGTCTCTGGAGAGCACACCTAGTTTACGACAAAAGGAACGGCTGGTCGATGCAGTAATAGAACCCAAGAGGGTGTTTTCCACTGTAATTACAGTTATGACAATGATTCAATAAAGGTGGGAACTGCAGCTGAGCCACGAGGCTTCTCACTGGGAACGCAGCACGCTGCTTCCACGGCACAGCCGATGCACAGGTATCGACTGATGAGTGTCAAATCAGTACACTGTGCAAACAGTCATTAAAAGCAGGCCAAGAAAAAAGCACGGCCACTTCACTGGCTGTCGAGTCTCTGTAGAACAGGTTGATGAGGAGGATCCACACTGAGAGAATCAGGGTGACGAACAACCACTTTTCCATCTTTATGCTTCTTCTGAGTGGACGTCATGGCCCCACGGAAAGCTCGACACGGACACAGTGTTCCTCCGGGGGTCCCGTCACACAACACTGACGACACAGAGCCGACGGTAAAGAATCCTGTCGACATTCACTCCTTCCCCACCAGGCTCATCCAGGTGTTTGTCACCTCCCACCCGAGCTACTCCCTCCTTACTGGAGCTCCTGCGTCATCAGGCCTCTGCAGCTAACCATGAACACTGCTGACCGCCTGGTATTCAACACACACCGCTCCTCTTCTCTGTTCACTCCACCGGCTCCCAGCTCTGGAGCTGGCCAGCTACTGCTCCATCCTGCTTTCATGGTCACATCCCGGCTCGACCACTGCGCTCCTCTGCCCCCGGGCGTTCGGCCGCCCCGTCACTCAGAGGCTCTGCGCTCGCTCACCTCGGTTGGCCCTTCTCTGCTCTGGCTGCACGGAGCTCCCCGCTGGACTCAGGACAGCAGAGTCACTGCCGCAGGCTAAAAAACACCCTTCACCCTACATCTCAAAAACCCTCGGACTTACTTAGGTCTCATTTCTTTACAAAGTAGCAGAAGTTGAACTGTAGCACTGAGCACGATGTTAGTTATTTGTTTAAAGGGGATACAAACCCAATCTTGGAGGAGTTTTTACTCCTGCGTGGTTTGAATGCACTTATTGCCTGATGAAAGTCATGTGATGGTTCATTTTGTTCAGAGGGAATCGCTCACTTCCTGTTACACTTGGTCATTCTGGTGGCTAATAACTGTCAAGCTGGAAACACAATATCAAACAATCAGCTAATATAATGCAATTAAGCAGAAGCCTTTCTAAACACGTGTGTATTGGTGAGGTCAGCTCTCTTTTACTGCCATGTTTATTACACATGGCTGTGGAGACAACTAACGCCGACACCAGTCGTCATCACTCAGAATATCTGCAGTAAAATTACCATGAATGGACTAAAGTACATTGTCTGCTTTTCCATCTCATACTTATGATAAAAACGTGATCTGCAACACATTTAATACAAAATCAGTTTGAAAGCAGGAAATAGAGCTGAAGAAAATATTGTTTCCTTTGTTATGCTCAACTAAATTAAAGAACAAACATTATAAATTAATAATAATAGTTCTGAACCACTGAAACACAGAAGTTCTCTAACATGACCTTAAACCCACATCACGGTCTAATGTCAGGTTATGTCCTTCGTTTGATTAATATTGAACTGCAGTTTACTGACAGTCAGCTCTCTCCTGGACATCAACATTAGCAGCAGCTCAGTATAAAAGATTTGTTACAGCTGAAGAGCCTCTCCAAAATAATGAGAGGCCGATCTTAGCCGTGACTTCAGGAACGCTGACTGTGCTAAGACTCTAAAGCTCATACTTCAAATTGCTGTGACGCCCTTAATCGAAGTCTAATGCTTCCTCAAGTGCTATGACTATAATCTATTTTTTAAGAATGGAAGTTGGGGACTGTATTCCTGCAGCCGGGCTGCCATCTCCACATCACTGCCATTATAGTCACAGTTTGTGTCTGGGAGGATCATTTGGCATCAGTGCAGGCAGACAAGTGGCCACAGTGCAAGAGGAGAAACAGGGAAAGACTTCAGGAAAGATTTGTCTTGTATTTTGAACAGTCAGTACTTTCTGGATGACAGCCGGGGCAAAAGTCAGCCCTGCCCTGCTAATCACTGTGAAAGCTGTGATACCAGCCTCGGCCACGAGGGCTCAGACAACAGCTCTTGTCCTTCGTTAGAAGGGTCGAATCTGATAACGAGAGCAAATTAGATGCTGATTGTGTCACAATCTGCCTCCGTCCCTCCCGTCAGCCACGTCCCCACTTCACTGATTGCTGTTCTCCTGTCCACCAGATGCCCTCTGACTTCTTCTCCTGTCCCGGTCACCTGACCATCCCTGTCCACCCGCTCACCTGTTGATATTCTCCATCAGCCCTGCAGACCCTGAACCGGCCCATTCCCACTCACACTCTGTTCATCCTTTGTGTGTTTGGATGTGAGCTTCTGTGACCTGCCTGCCTGATTATTTCTGGACTTTGGATTCATGTTTGCTTCTTCTGTTTTGCCAGCCTCTCTGACTCTGACCCTCCTCTGCCTCATGTTCCTGTAAGCCTTTGACATTATTCTGTAAATAAACCCCTGTTGCTCTGCTCAAACCGGCCGTGACACCTTGAGGTTAGTTTAGTATTGAACATGAGGCTGATCCACACAAGCAGACATAAGATGCACAAGAGGAAGAGGTGAAATTGAAAGGAAGGATAAAAGAATAGTTGTTGAGAAGGAGAGGGAGGGAAATAACAGAGGATGGAGAAGATGACACCGGAGGAAGCAGAGGCCAGAAGAAAGAAGCCAAGTAAACCCATGTTGTTCTTTCCCATCAACTGAACATTTCCTCCTCTCTCTCTCGCTCTCTCTGTCTGTCTCTCTCGCTCTCTCTCTCTCTGTCGTGGGTAAAGAAGGAGCCAATCAGCCGCTGGCACTGGATCGATGGGAGCGGTCGGCCCAGCTGCGGCTAATGAAGCACATACTCGCTCATTATCTGCAAAAGACAACACTTCCTGGCTTTGGACACATGCTGGCGTGAGTTGCTAATTTCTGAGTCAAAGTAGGAATAACACTGGGCGTAACATTGGCTAATCAGTCGGGCTCTCGTCCAGGGCTGCAGTAAGCTATTACAGGCTACTCGCACTCTTTATTCAACTATGGATGCAGCAACGAGTATGACTTCATTTTTACTCTTGCAGAAGCATCTGGGTGAAATGACTCATTAAAATTTTACAACATTTTGATGAGGCTACATGGAGTAACTCAGCAGTATTTACAGGCACTGATGCAGGAACAGTTGGTGGCAAAAGAAGCATCACTTCTATACAGATGATGTATGAGTCTCTGAAGGACGACCATCTTTAGTTAATGGTTACTTCAGCAATTTACAGAAATATCTATAATCAGTATTAATGATGAACTAAAATGTGCATTATGAACATCCATCCACTGTGGTCTCTGTGCAGAGAGCAGCACGGGAGCAGGCTTTACTGGGTGGCATTTAATCAAATGTGTTTCCTGCCTATGTTTGCTTTGAGTTATATGACTCCACCAGAACTAAACATGACATCCCTGAATAATCCAACGTCATCCAACAATGTGTTGAATACAAGAGGCAAACTGAAAAATAATCCTGCTCGCTCGAGATGACCCCCTGAGGAGAAGTTTAAATGTTCCAAAGAAGATCACTGAATACCTACATCAGGACCCAAACAGCGGCTCTGTGGCAGTAATTAATGTTCACATTCACACTGTAGTCGTCTGAAAATCTGATTACAGGTTCAAGTTTAACAATCAGCCGACAGGTTATAACTTTGGAAACCCGTGTTCGTTTCTACAAGGACAAGAAAAAAAATCTTACTAAGCAAGAAGCAATTCAAAGGAGTTTTAAACTATTGTTCTTCCTCCTCTTTTTGATTGTGATGAAATTTTGTTGTGCAGCTGATGGAGCCATAATATAGTTTCAGTCTGAGAGATGACGTCCATGTTTCACCTGTGCAGAACACGACCAGTGGTTCCTACCCGGTCCTGTGGTTACTGTGTGTTGCAGTTATGTCTAAGTCGGACGATGTTTGCAGTGATTGCTGGTGCTTCAGTGACGCTCTAACGCTGCTGTGACAATGATCAAGGACGTTGCTGCTGCTGTATCAAACATCCACCCCCACAGAATCTCATGAAGCTATTCAGCAGGTACAAGTCTTACCTTCACATTTTTCCAGAATCTGAACGGTCTCTCCCACCTCGAGAGCCAAACCCTGAGTCACTGAGCCCCGGAAGTTGCAGATCACTGTGGAGAAAGAGAGGAAAAGATAAGTAGGTGAAAATCGCAGACACTGTCCTGAAATTTGTGGCAACAAAAAGACATGTAGAGTTTGGCTGCTGACTTGCAGAGCAGCGATGATTCATGTTCATTATCAATAAATCAGACGTCATTTTTTTATTCTTCAAAAGCTATTTTATTCATTCGACTAGATCCCAAACCACATGAGTGCAAAGCTGTGCGCTCATCTGCTTTCACGGCTCCAGCGTCACCGTCTGCCTGTCCCGTGACAGCAGCGTGACGTTAGCATCAGAGCCTGACTGAACACATCCACAGTCTTTGCTGTACCAGGCGCTGCTGATGTGAATAATCCTCATGACTGCACCGGTGCGTCCAGAGCACAACAGACCTCCGAGCTTATTCTACTGTTACAGTCACTGTTAGTCACTCGTGCAGGAACGGATCTAAAATACTGAAATTTCACCTCAGGTGCTTTTCTGGTCGACCTCAAAGTTTCAACCAGTCAAGACCATTTATGCTTCATCATTTCTTTCCTTGTGCATCTTGACACACTCTTTATCTGGTGAACTACCTAACTACATGCAAACCACGCTGAATTTTAAATATTGGAAAAAATTTAAACCCAAGCCGTGTCGTAATGACAAGCAGAATATGCTGTTTTTGTCTCTGGCATCACAGAGAAAGAAAAGTGTGTCAATGCAACAGGTGAACATCAGGGAATTCATTCATGGCAAATACTAAAAGTAAAAATGCAGTGTGTCATGCTGCTAAGATTGTGCCAAAAAAAGGCATTAGAAAATGAAACGTAAAGGATAAAAACTGAAGATAAAACAAATATAGATATGCTAAAAAGTAAACAAGTGTGTAAGCAGGGAAGTGCAACGAAACAAAGACACATATATTATATATTACACAAGAGTCTTCTGAAGGTTTTACACTTTAATGCTTCCAATAATGTCAAAATTGTCAGGGTCAAACTTTCTGATAGATTTTAACACTTGTGAATGGAACCAGCAGCTTTACATATAAAAATGGATGTAAAATGCTCAGCAGGGATAAAATTCTGGCCCAAAGGCAAAAGCAGCTTGTGGATGAAGTCCCTTTGTGTTTGAAAACCATACGTCTGAGGTCAGCGCAGTCCATTTCTGCTGTTTCTGTCTCAGTCAGTCTGTGCTGAATCAGCCTCGAGGACAAAGACAACTTTATGACCAAGACATGGTCGCACTCGTCAAGGCCTCATGACTCTGTGTGTCATCACTGCCACTCTCTCTATTTATAACAGCTTGGCTGTTATTGCAACTGTCGCTCTAATAGTTTACAAATCCAGACGAATCCTCTGTATTATCAGTGTTTGATGTCAACAGCGTGTCGCAGGTTTTCACTTTGACTCTGACGGTGACACAGTGACGTCTCGCCCACCAGCGCACAGACTCGACACAACTTTCTATCTTTATATCATTTATTCTATGAGCAAAAGTAAAGAAATGGCCCAAATTTATTTTCCTAAGACGCCGAAGCAGTCGGGTCCAGCATTGATGTTGCTAAAGCTCATTTATGTAATATAAAATATGAATCAGAGTTTTTTAAAGAAGCAGGTAGGAGCAGTCAAAATGCTGACAGGTAATGACTGTCGAGCAGAAAACGGATTCACAGAAGAACAGGTTTGTGTTTGTATTTGCTGCTCTGATGAGTAAACAGGAAAAAACATTTTGAAAAATGCAATCTGCAACAGACATTCAGTGTATTTGGTTTTGTAATGATCTCTCTATACATTAGCTTCCAGTGTTGTGGCGGGGTCCGCCATCCTGCGCTGGATTCAAATTGGCTTCATGCAGGAGGGATTCACAGGAAACGATGCAGCATGAAATCCAGCATCACTGTTTGTGATTTGATCTCACTGATATCTGCCTCACTGTCCTACAGTATCAGAGCTACACAAAGCTGCCGCTAACGCTAACCCAACATTTCCTACTGCCGAGGTTAGCACTGACTGCCATTCATCAGAAATGCATTTACAAAACAAGGCGGCCGTTTTGGTCATTTTTCAGCCAGTTTTGAATATGAGGGAGGAACTGAAGAGTGAGGAGCAGCGAGCTGTTAGATGAAGAACATAACCAACTCCTTCCACCGTGTCCTGCCGCATGTGAAGCATGAAATCAACCAGGACTGAATCAACCTTAAGTATGCCGCCGACACACAACAACACAACACACAACAACACAACACGCCACAGATATCAGTCTGTAGCTCGAGCTGCTGATTGCAGTCTGATGCTTTGGCGGCGAGGACACACACCTCACACCTCAAGGCGACGGGATCGTTTGCATCTGTCTCTGTCTGCCATCGTCTCTCTGTCACTGTCACCATCTGTCTCTGTATCATCAATGCCGCTCTCTCTCTGTCATTGTCACCGTCTGTCTCTCTGTCACTGTCCTGCTCCCAGTCTCCATTATTAACAACATTCAGTGTGGGATTGTCACCACTTTAGATTCTGTTATTAACGTCTCTCTCTCTCTCTCTCTCTCTCT
>JAFREQ010000084.1:1652500-1700000 GCA_025331565.1 Holacanthus passer | reverse complement strand
AAAGAAATGTTTCTATTTGAATTCCTACACATGAGCAAGAAAGAATATCACAAAATCAGAGAGTGGCCTTTAGACGTATGACTAATATCTGTGAGTCACTCCGTGCTGACAGAGAGGTGCAGACAGTTGGAGAATGATGAGGGAGCGAGGAACAGATGTGACGACCCCCCGTAGGTTTGTAATCCTGAAACAACCTCACTGCGTCACAGACATTCAGCACACACACAAACTGATGAAAACACACTTGGCAGGTGCTAGACAGAAGAGTATTTACATGCTGATAGAGCGGCAGAAGACACTCGGGATGAAACAACACACCCAACGACAATGTTTAAAAATGATGTGAATGTCAACATTAATACATTTAATATCTATTAAGTCAAATGTGGGCACACAGAGCACACCAGAAAACAATGAAGCCTCAAGACAGTTTGAGTGTGAATCTTATTTTCTCTGAACTGGCTCCGCTCTCGCTCTTTCTCTCTCAGCTCACACGTAAAACCTCGAGAGGCCCAGGACAATCCCAGGACAATCCCAGGACAAGCTGGACTCCGATCGCCCCCCAACACTGTCGACGCCACGCTGAGGCTGCCTGACTACACTGTTTCATATGTGTGTTACTGTAATGTACTGCAATATGAGGTTTTTATGGCACAGCTTGGTCTGAAACTCATGGAACCTTTAGTTAATGATATCGATGATGTTCAAGCTTTTCAGATTGAGGAGGAGTTGTGAAAAGGTCAGCGGTTAACTTGGAAAAGTTAAAAACGATATCTGCTCTCCTTAACGTTGCATCTTCTTTAATTTAGGAATGCAGATGTCGCCTGCATGAGTCTTCATCTGTGGAGCCACATTAACAACTGTTTCAACTTTAAACCAAACCCTGATTATATGAGACGCAGGAAAATATGGCGAGTTAAAAAAACCACACATAATTCCCTCTTAAAGCCTCTTAATGGATTTACTGCTTAGTGTAAACAGTGCACGATTAATGCATATTGCATTTTGTGGAACTTGTGCTCATGTATTATGCATCAGATCTGCCCGGCGCCGCAGCATGAGGCTTCCTCACAAACATATTACATGTACATTTAGTTGTGTGTGTTCCAGCCATAAGCACATGAAAGGGAATAAATGGGAATCCCTCGAGTGGGAGCCGGAGCCGCACTGAACCAGAGGGAGACCGTGTGTGTGTGTGTGTGTGTGTGTGTGTGTGTGTGTGTGTGTGTGTGTGTGTGATTGAGAGCGGGAGAAGCAATCTGAAGTGCAGATCTTCAGAGCGAGGACAATTTTGCAAAGTAAAAGGGAGAAGAATTATGAAGTATATTGACAAAAAGGTTTGAGAGAGCACAAAACAAATTCTGAGCGCC
This sequence comes from Holacanthus passer, assembly GCA_025331565.1. Lineage (NCBI taxonomy): Eukaryota > Metazoa > Chordata > Actinopteri > Pomacanthidae > Holacanthus > Holacanthus passer. The sequence continues at coordinate 1,698,630 of JAFREQ010000084.1, read as the reverse complement.
ACTTATGTCTGAAGACAACATTCAAGAGGCACAGGTTTGTAAAGGCAGAATTAGGTTTGAGTGAATTCTGATCATGCACACACTCTTTTCTCCACTCTCTCCACGCCACGAGAGGTCACGTGCAAACCATGTTTGACTGACAGGTTTCAACAGGACACGCCCACGTCCGGATGTCAGGGAATAAAGGAGTGACCGTATGACAATTTAGGACAACATGTGATTACATATTTGATGCCCTCATGCAATTACTGTGTGTGTGTGGATCTGTAGACTGAATTTGGAAAAAGTCTAATGTCGCCTAGTTTGTTTACTGATATGTCGGATTCTGTCATTCTGAACATAGCTGCAACCCAGAATAATGTCAGAATTATTATTAACACTATGACATGAATGATATACAGCTAGTAACTTTTACTTTGACAACAAGACCATTTGCCAACAAATTTGGTGTCGACGAATTTTGTTTTTTAAGGTCATACAGACTCTTCTCTTTGTCTCCATCTGGTGGATTCAAAATCCCACTGTCCCTGCTCTTATTTTGAAAGCAGAGGGAACCGTCTAAAGACGACGACCCCTCACTCCCAGGCCAAATCAAACAGGTGATGCTCTGCTCTCGGTTTGAATTTGCACTGATTCAGGCTGCTAAAAGTGAGCAGCTTTAATCCGGTCGAGCATGAGGATCCCCGTCGCTGCTCAAACGTAGTTACACGGTTCCTCTTGCTGCTCAAATCCTCTGTTAGGCTCCTGGATCTGTCCTCTGTGAGCACAAATCTGATTCTGCTCAGAGACACCTCTGCCTGTGCGCTCGCAAAGGTTGACACTGAGAAGCACTCAAATTTGTTTTGTGCTCTCTCTCTCTTCTTTTTCTGAAAAAGAACAACGGTGCTGGCAAGTGTGTGTGTGTGTGTGTGTGTCAGAGGGAGAGAAAGATAGATTTGAAACAGACAGAGAGGAAGAAGATGCTTGTTAATGCTCATTGTCCACAAATGAGTTTCTAAGTGCATGATATTATGTACTGTGTTCACATTGGTGGATATTTAGTGTGTATTTGTGTGTGTGTGTGTGTGTGTGTGTGTGTGTGTGTGTGTGGGAGTCATCATGCCCTGCGAACAGATCTCATCCTAATTAAGACATGAAGCTTGTCATTTTTACATCCTCCACGATGCCCACAGGCAGGCAAAGTCTCAAGTGCACTCAGCACCCCAGCAGATGGATTGTGTGTGAGTGGATGAGATTGTGTGTGTGTGTGTGTGTGTGTGTGTGTGAGAGAGAGAGAGACATTTCCTCATACCCTCGAGTTGCTGCTGCTCCACAGCTGATGGGGAGGTTTTGTATGTGTGATGAGGAGAGAAAGAAATCGGAGGAAACAGAAAGAGAGACGGGAAAAGAGATTTCTAAAAGACGGTGATGAGTTCATTTATTAATTCATATGCGTGTGCAGATTTTAAGTCCACGTGCATGTGAGGCAGATTTAAGCTCTGAAGCTACATTACAACTCACTGTAAGACGACATGTAAGACAGAAACAGTGAATGACGGAGGAACACGGTAAGAGAGCAACGAGTTTCTCAGCACCAGCAGAACTAGGCCACCTCCCTGAACCGACGGCAGCGGCTGGGACGGCACAGACGGCACGCACCAACCCACAAACAGCTGAGATGAAGTGCACCACGCAGATGGGACGCAGACCTCACGGTGTGATGTCGAGCCTGGAGATCTGCTCCCTGCTATTAATAGGCTAAACGGAAAAGCTACTCACTTGCACTTTACCCCCAACTGCTCCAGAAGAGAAGCCTCAGTAACCGACCAGAGGTTGTGTGCTGTGAATTCGAATCAGGAGGCGGCTGAAAGGGAAGGGCACACTCTCAAGAGTCTAAATCCAGAAGCAACGAACAGCTGAACAATTCTGTAGAAAAGTTCTTTCTCTAAAGGCTCCGAGAAAACTCATGTCATGATGAGCGTCACCTGCTCATCCTACGGCGGTTAAACCCCCGTGTCCACACGTCCACACAACTACTGTCCCACACTTACAAGAACAAAATGAATGTGAATAATGATGAGCAACATCTTGGAAAACAGAAAACTACAGTAACTAAATATTCACCGAAGCTTTCTGCTTTTTCCAACCAGCTTCCACCAAGTACACTTTTGTTACCTGCCCTGCAATAAGATAGATAAATGTTATAAGTCCTGCGTGTCCACTCAGACGTGGGTGGTTTGTTTCTCAGGGTAAAGTGGCCTGAAAAAAAGGGTGGTCCACCTGTAGGGAGTGTGAGAGACAGAGACAGAGCGTGTCCAGACTGTCAATCAAGCACAGTGTGGACACAGAGTGCTGAGACGGGGTTTAATACATCACATGAAAACATGGCCGCACCGCATGTAGATCAATATAACAAAGGCATCATTAATGTTATTAGGTGCATCTGTGCTTTTCCCGCAGCACAAACGTAACTAATAACATTCAGCCACAATAATTGTATCAGGATCTATAAAGACGACAAGACGTGAATTCACTAAAATACCAAGGAGCAAAGAAATATTTGAAGCTGATGAGACAGTTAATGATGCTGAGCTGAAAACGTGTGTTTACCTGGAAGTTGACTTGTGCCGTCACTAGACTGATTTATTTACTGGATGGTTTAAGATAAAGCACTTCCAGTATTTGAGGATAATTGATGCTCTATTTGTGGATGATGTTGGTTGCTTGAGTAGTATTTCACACAGATCACTACTGTCAGTGATGTGTCTGGGACATGAGGATGCTTTTGGTGTCTGTGTTCTCACTCATGTGTAGAACAATGTGCTGTGGCCAAAAGGCAATGGTGAAAAATGCTTCATCAGACCTGAGATGGTTTAAGCTGTAACAAAAGCCACCAGTTGAACACCACTGATGTCCATTAACACAGAACATTTAAAATATAAAATGTCAGCATATCATTCTAATTACCTCTTTGAAGATAAAGACGAACGTTTGGCTGGATGAAGCCGCCGGCAGAGCTCACACACCTACACCCATTTATCTTTTAACAGAGGCCCCGTCACACCCGTGATGAAAGTTTAATCGAGGTAACGGCTTACGGGAAACAGCATTTAATCAAGACATTAACAGTCTTCAGGGAATAAAGTCCAGCGGTAGTTTCAGGACACTTATCAGCAATTTCAAACTTTCCCTTTTCGCCAAGAGAGAAACTCCACGGTGATGAAATCTGAGAGGATAACAATTATGTGACTTTTCTGACACCCACTATTCAATAAACACTCAGTGACCAAAACTGAGGTCCCACAGATTCGTCAGCTGAGCCTCCTATTCACATCTGTCCTGTCATGTAACAGCACCACTGTAATGGAAACCAGCACCTCATGAAGGCCTGAATGTGCTGGACTGTAACCCAGAGCAGTTTCAGGACAGAACACAGATCATGTTGTTTCTTCAGCGTTTTCACTTTCTGTACTGTAACGTCAGTGTTTGGTTCACTCTCACTGCTCTCAACAAACAAATCATCACTTTAGTGATCTCCACAGCACTTTGCCATTTTTCATATAACAAAAGCGAGAAGAGCTCTTTTAATATCAACAGAGTTTGTATCCTATTCCAAAATCTGGCCACTCACATCTAGAAGTTGTGACAGCAAACCAGGCTTCAGCTAATGACCGCCGAGCAGCTCTGCTGGAGCAGATGATGGAGCATTACTTTCAATTTCCCTGCCCTGCTTTTCTCAGGCCGTCGGGGAAACGTAACTTATGACCTTCTGGTCGTTCGCCCACTTCTCTCACTGCAGAGTTATATTCCGTAAAATGGCGTTGAAGGCCAGGTGTTCTCCGAGGTCAGGGCCTGTGCAGATTAAGCCACAGGGAGACGCACTTGTCTCCACGATGCCGACGTCGTTTCACAGCAACACCAAGAGTTTATTTATACATCGAGTCGATGCGAGCGGCGTGTGACAGCTATTAGTCCAGAGTTTCCCCCCAAAGTGAGATCAACACAACAACAGCGGCCTGTCATTGTGATAACAGCAGGATCTGTTGGTCTGAACTGGTCCGATTTCAGGGTGGGAGTCAGTCAAACATCCAACCTTCACAACCGGCCGTGATGTTCCAGTGATTCTCCACTGGCACTTCACAACTATTCAGAGTTATTGATGAGAGCCAGCTGGATTATCAACGTTCAGTCCAGAAGATCTGCATTTTTTTATCCAGTTATTTATTCACTTACAGCTGCTGCCAGATTTTTAAATTGATTTTTAAGATTTTTAAAACACACTTGTCTCTTTCTTTTGACAAGATCATTGCTGCTACAGATTTTTTCAAAAATTTCAACACATATCAACTGTAATAGGCTGATTCAATCCTGATGCACCAGAGCCTAAAAACCACTAATGAATGAATTTACTGAAAATAATATCAGAGGGCGTCTAAGGGACAGTAGGAAGGTGAGGACCAGCTGTCACTGGCAGATTTGATCAGCACGTTAACGAAGCTAATGTTGGTTTCATGAGTTTGTTGAAAACCAGCTGCCGTTTCAAGTTTACAGCTGACTAATGGTCTTAAATCTGCACTTGACATCCACATACATGATATCAGCTGTTTTCAGACTGTACCTCACATAGTCAGACACCATTGGATTCATTCTTTATGCTTCACATTTCAAACAGTACGTGCAAATTTAATGTGACAAGAGAAATCAAAAATGCATCACTGTATTGTTAAATCTTTGTGAATCAGTGTTGTGATTCCAAGCAACATAGTCTGTGTTTCTGTGAGCCGGTGTCTCTCAGCCGTGGGTAAATAATGGTCGAAGAAGCTGTCGAGCATTTGTGTTGTGGTTGAAGAAACGTTACTGTAGATGTGGTTTAATCAACACTGAATAACTGAATGACCTGATCTTCTACTGTACACTTCCTCATCTGCACTTCATATAATCAGCTGCAAGAGACAGATGTCAATATCTGCCCAACCGCTTTCACTAATTCACAACAGACTGCAGCTTTGCAAAAAATAGCTTTGGGTACTGACACACAAACACAAACACACACACAGCTGCAGGCTCTAAAATCAGTCGTGTACAGTGAGGGAAAATATTGGTCTGTGTTAATGTGGAAAATCAGCTGAGGAGGAAGAGGCAGCTCACTTCCTGTCCTCAGTGCGTCCCAGATGTTGCAGTGTTTGAAAGAAATCTTAGATCTCATGTTTTCCTCTTCTCACCCTGCAACAGATAACTGAAGTGATCTCTCATGCAAAAAGACATGATGTCTGCCTTCAGGCTGGAGAGCACAGCACAAACCTCGGCCCACGCTCAACACTTCTCCGACTTACAACCCAAGGCCTCCATCACGGTTTGAGTTTGTTGTTTGTTTCTGAAACTTTCTCTTGCCTTCTGAGTTTGACAAACTAGCACATGAAGCTCAGCGGCTGTTCAGCATCTGACAATCAAGTCCTTGTCGTCAGACCTTTGAACCAGCAGTTAAACAGTAATGGAATGAAAATATGACGTTTAGGCCGTTTCCATAATCAGTGTTGTTGTTGCTGTGGAGGATCAGCAGGTGTCAGGTGAGGGAGAGTCAGGTGTTGTCTGACTCTCCCACCACCACGAGGCAGATGATGTTAGTTGCCTTAAATTATTACTCTGGGCTCAGAGCAATGACCTTAATGAGCTGCAGCGAGTGGCCAGTGAAGCTCTGCAGCCCTGAGTTTTGCCTCGCAGGCTCCTGAATGGTGGAGGTTGAGGAACATCTGCAGACACTACTGAGGGCTGAATAAAAATGTTACGTGATTTAATCAGTTCAACAAATGACCAATGCTGTTTTATTTTAGCAAACTATCAATACACCTGAGAAAGTGTTTCCTCACCTGGAACGAGGCAAACGTATTAATGCTTCATAAAATGCTTCATACAAAAGTCTTCCAACTTGTGATCTCCAGCATTTCAGGTAGGTTTTTACAACTGCTGTGTTTTTCTGTTCTGAGCTGTTGAGATGTTTGAGTCCAACACTGTGTTTGGTTCTGCTGACGCTTCATCCTCTCTTATTACTGGTCCAGTTCATTTCCCAGTTCTTCTGATCTGTGTGTTCGACTTCAGCAGCGCTTCTTACAACCTGCAGTTGTTGTTGCTGCCACAAAGTGTTCCTGTTTTCAGGAAACAGCCATCAGAGACGAACAACTGTGGGAACATGAGCTTCGAAACTGCATCAACTATAACGATTTAAAAATTTTATAAATGTCACTTCAGTGAACAAATCCACTCACTCACACAGACTTGATCAAACAGTTCATATCTACAAAGCATACCGCGTCTTAGTCTGAATAAGAAGCACTTTATTCAGCTGTCTGAGCCAAAGCCCTCGTTGAATATCACGACATGTAAGAAGTGAACATGAGCGAGTCATTAGTGTTTAATCTGTGATCATTTACAGCAGGACATTCGAGCTCTGAGGGCGTCAGCTCACATGTGAACGATCATTATAACCATCAACGTTGATTATGTACAACTAATGTGTGCACACACAAACCTGCCACTCCCACGCAGGACACCGTGTGTGCTGCAGGGAAGGACACACACACACACACACACACACACACACACACACACAAGAAGGACCCCATAATGTCGTTCAGGAAACGATAGGCTGAAGACTTTGGTTAGAGAAGTGGTTATGGTTTGAGTGTGTGTGTGTGTGTGTGTGTGTGTGTGTGTGTGTGTGTTGGAGCATCTGTTCTGTTTCTCTATCTAGATTTTTGTCTCCCTCTGTTTTCCTTTCTTAACTGTCTCTGTGCATCAACATCATTTTTGTCTTTTTCTGAATCTGTGTGCAAACACACAAACACAAACACACACAGACACACACACACACACACACACACAAACACACTGCAGTCAGTTTCCCCTAAAGATATAAGTCACCGTGAAAAGGGACAAAACAATGGCGGAGAAACAGATAAACATTAAACCCGGCTGTTTGCTGTCCTGGGGGATTATTATGGTCTGGACACATTACTCATGAATAAAAACACCAAAATCTAAAGCTGACAGACAGATTTTCTGATGAATTCAAATTCGCCCTCAGCTCTGTTTATGTCTGCACTGGGGACGACAAAGATTCTGATAGAAAACAGCAGATGGATTAAAGATATCAGGCTGAGGAGAAGACAGATGGACAGATGTCAAAGGAGGAGAAACGGAGGGATGGAGGAGTTCTGGGCGACAGAGACGACAGGGTGATATACTGAGAAGAATCTGAAACAGGGTGGGAGAAGAAGAATTTTTCTGAGCCTGAGAAATAAGTCAGTAATTTTTGGCACAGTGTGAAACTGGATATCAGACAAGAGGTGAAAAAAGCAGGGATGAAGAGATCAGGGGATAAAGAGAAAAGGGCAAATACTGAGCCAATAATTCGTACAATAGAAGGAACGGACGTACGAGGGAGAGAGGGAGGAACTGGATCGAAGAGAGCGAAGACACGTTTCCTGAGCTTCACAATGAGCTGATGGATGTTAAGGCTTGAAAACTGGAAGAATTACCAGGGATTCAGATGTTCTGGGATCGGGTGATGAAACGATGGAGGAGTTCAGGGCCAAAAGACGGGAGGGAGAAACAGGCCCGAGCAACAAGCCCATGAAACTTGATATACAGTGACAATATCGCCGGGGAATTAGATGCCATCGGGAGGAGAGAGTGAGCGATGGAGGGGAGAGAGGAGAGAGAGGGAGGATATATCAGGAACCACGTGTCATGAGGAGAGCGGAAAATTAAAGGGAAGAAAGAAGAAATGGATGGATATGGGATAGAAGAGACACAAAGTCTGTCCAGAGGGAATGACTCAACCAATAAGACAATCACAGCAAAGAGATGATGGTACAGTAATGAGACAGGGATGGACGCTACTTAGCTTTATACGAGACACTAAAACAGTTAAAGGTTAAAAATGAATGAAAAACAAACTGGAGGTTTAACAGTAAGAAACAAAAGAAGAAGAAGAAGAAAGGGAGGAAAGAAGTTTTGCTCTGGATAATTCTTCTGCTGCTTTCATCTGAGAAATTTATCCTCTGTCTATCTTGGACAAGGTCGTCTGCACTTTTATCTCCTCTCGCTGAGAGCACTCGTCCACTGAGTCACTCGTCCCTGCTCCCTCCATCAAAAGTCACTCAGGATGCAGAATGCAGCGAAGCACAGAGGTGTTCAGGAGAGAGGAACGAGAGGAGGTGAAGAGGAGGCCAGAAGACGAGTGTATGTTGGTTGAAATAATTGATCTAATTGAACGTCCCCGAGATGAAAATCTCTGTATGTCCAATACGTCACAGCAGTGGAAGAGCTGAAAGGTCACTCCAGCAGATGGAGATGAGAGTACAGGACAGAACGATGGGGAGAACCAGAAACAGAAAATGAAGACATTTAAAAACACATGAGAATCAGAGAAACACCAGTTAATCAGTGCTATGTTTTCATTCATGACCAGTTGAGAAGAGACAAATACTGACCGTCCATCCGGAAGAAAAACTACGAATATGAATACAATCAGTGGATAAAACTTATAAGGGCAAACAGAGAAGCACAAAGTCTGACCTGCTGTTTTTGTCACGTTGCTTTAGATGAGGTCAACAGTTATGAAATGATGAATTTACAAAACTACACACCAAATAAGAACAAACACAAAGTCCACTGGAACGTTCAGCCACCAAACCGGCGACAGAAACAAACAACCACAGAAGCACTGAGAACTCGGACGACCCCCTGCTGCTCTGAGCCTCCCCCTCCCACCAGAAGAGGGCCCAAACATTAATCCTCTAAACAGCAACAGACAGTCGGCCAAAACAGCTTCCCACCAAAATGCCAAGCCTCGCCCAGGGCCCAAACATTCCTGCTCACAGCCTGAGACTTACAGCCTGAGACTTACAGCCTGAGCCCACAGCGCCCGGCAGAACGCTCCTATTATACACAGGACACTTCTCATCAGAGCGACGCTTCACTGTGACCAACAGTGAGACTGACTGACCGGACGGATCACAAGAAGAGAAAAACCCCGACTGGAAGCAGCTGAGGTCAAAGCATCGAAGAGTTGGGGGTAATCGCCGTTGTCGTTGGCATCTCCAAGTGTTAAAATGATATTAGTGATTTACAAGAGTCAATGTGACAAAGAAACTCCTGACGTCTTTAAAATAAGGCACAAATTTAAATGAAGTCAAAGATGAAGTTTATAAATCAAACAGTGAAATAGATGAATTCCACAAAAGAAGAAAACAGCCGTGTCCAGGACAGAGACTGAAAGACTGAGCCACGACAGACTGTTTGTTCAGATCGTCATCTTTCTTTTCATATTTATGACAGAGTTTCATCCACGTCACGTAGAACTTGCCTTTTTGAATTTTGCTGAACAGGCACGGCCCCGTTCAGCACTTTGAAATTGATATTCATACAGTGACACGTTTCCTGCTGGGAGACAGACGCTGAGCTCAACCCTGAGTTCGTACCATCAGTCAGCCAAGTGTGACGGCGCAGCCTCGTCTAACGGGCACTTCAATGATCTGTGATTGTGTTGTTCTCCAGCCCGACTCTGTTTCAGAAAAGACAAACTCTAAATCATGCCACGGATGGAGACTCGCTTGTTTAGCTTATTAATAAAAACTCCATCAGCAGCGACCCCACTGTGTGCTCTTATTAAAAAGGGCTTTAAGGCTGTGAGACTAATTCATGTGTTTTAATAAAGAGTAAATTACTTTATGTCCCTTTACAGTTGGAGCAGATTTCTGTTGATTATTGGAAGCAAAAGATTAGAAACTGATGCCAAACACGTAAGAAGGAGCTGGGATTAAAAAAAGGTTAAAGGAGCTGCAGGTCGTGGTTCGGTCAGCGGAGTGGATTGGTCAGGACAAGGATTAGGACCCAAAGATCAATGGTTATGCTTAGATCTGTGGAGGCGGTTAAAGCTGCTGTGTGGAATAAACTCTGTCCAACATCCCACTTTCGGGATTAGGATGTAAATTAAATATAAGTGCAGCTGGGGTTGAGAACAGCATCACAGATCGAAGGTGAACCGGTTCAAACGGTGATTGAAGATGAGGACAGACGGGGGACGTGAGTGTGGAGAGAACAGGAAGTGAGATCTGCTTATGTCTGCATCCATCCAATAAATTAAACTGAGAAATGAAATCCTTTAGTTTGACCCTGTATTGCCAACATACACTGAAATACACCGAATATAACCTGCTCTGTTGCACGAACAAGGGAAGCTGTCACAAAATAACATCCACATACAATATCACAGGAAAAAGACAGAGAGAGAAGCTGCTGCATTTCTCCAACTGTAACTGACTTTTATCACAACGTGCCCTCCCCTCCCTCCCATATCAGTGGCCATTATTTCTACAGCCCAGACACATGTTAATCTGTGTGTGTTGAAAGTGGGTTAGGGGACATAAGACTGTGTAACCTATAAGCCAACACCACATTATATAGACTGGCCTTCACTATAGGGAGGCTCTATAGCAGCTGGATCTCGTTCCCCAATGACACTGAAGATTTCACAATACAGCTGCACGAGCAGGACGGGGGGCTTATGTTACTCCCTTAACGCTATATTTAAAAACTATTCCTGGAACAGTACGAGTGTAAAAGAGCAATATGAATAAATCATGGCCAAGAACAGCAGAAGGGCAAATAAACAATGGCGCTCACTTTGGTCTGGCTGAGAGAGATGGACTGAAAAGGTAGAAGCATTAAGTAATCGATGACTTTCTTCAAACACTGCCAGCGAGCGAAGGGGGGCCGAGGGGATTTATTTCATGTCAGACGTCAGAGAAAGTCAGCGAAAGCAGAAAATGGCACTAAATGGACAAAAGCCAAAAAATCTTCATCTTGCACTTTTAATGCACTGAGTACATGAAGCCTCCAACAATATGAGAATGTTTTACAGCTGCACTGACCCATCGCACGTGTTACTGAAGGAACAGAAGAGCCGGGATTTGTGGAGACTTGTTTTTCTGTTAATGTGAAAGTTCTGTACCAGTACTTGGAAAATCCAGGCTTTAAATCAAGTCAAGACCAACTAATGACCACCTGAGCTGAAGTGTGAGACCACAGAGATCAGTCAACCAGTACTTTTCCACATCTTTTCCACTGATATATCTGTGTCTTTAAAGCGTCTGCTGACATGCTGAACTGCTTCATGGCAACATTGGATTCATGTGATGAAGTACCTTCATCTGTTGTATATTTAATTCTCTGGATTAGCACAAAACAAACATTCAAATTTGATAATTTCATCTATAAATGCTTTTTTAATTGAATCACAAAAGACCACGGCGTACAGTCACTAACATGTAGTGCTGTGGCAACACACACAGTGTTTAATATGTGTGTGTGCCCATGACAGTTTGTGCATGCGTCTGTGCCCCGTGTGTGTGTGTGTGTGTGTGTGTGTGAGCTCCATCCAGCTGAGAGTAGGGGATTTGATGAGTGAAATTGAAATATGAAATGGCTTCATAATCTCTCTGCCAGACAAAGACAGGAGAGCTCGAGGTCGATCCCAATTCACACACTCTTTGTTGGCAAGAACAACTCTAATGAAATTTGGTCGGCTAAAAAAAGCCAAAAAGAAAAAAGGCAATATCGTTACACAAAGACCAGTTTGGGAAATAAAAGTTGGACTGTTGAATTCTTTAGTTCTGCTCCAGGACAGAGAGAGAGAGAGAGAGAGAGAGAGAGAAAATGAGATTGAGGGAGGGAGAAATGATAAAGCGGTGGGCACAGAGAGAAATGAGGTAGGGATGTGGGAGACAGAGAGGGCTACCGTGAAGGAGGGAGGAATAAAGGAAAGGATGGATAAAGATTAACTGATGCATATTGGGAAAAAACAAAACAAGACTCAGAGATTCAGCTACAGTGTCAGAGAGCCATGATTCAACTCTGTAGGAAAAATAAAACCTTTCCATGTCTGTCTGTCTGTCTGTCTGTCTGTCTGTCTGCTCTGAGCCTGTAGCCAGTGTATGAACCCTTCGCAGGTATCGGATCAGATACCTGCTTCAAGCCATCATTCACATCCACGAGCTGCAACATCAGTCCTACCATGTTCAACACCTCCTGTTTAATCTTCACAGTAAATGTGCAGCAGTATCATAAAAAATGTCGGCGGCACCTTAAACCTTGCTGCTCATTTAAGAGGGCGACAGTAAAGGTAGGAGAGGAGAGGTCAACGTGGACAGGACAGGTAAATGCTAATAATTCCATAATAAAAATAAGAGGAGCTGTTTACTGAAGCCATGTGCTGTTTTATCTACAGGGACACGTGAACTCATCGGGCTAAAACTGCCCGTGTAAAACTGCTGTTAGTTTGGCAGAGGCTTCAATTTTCTGATGATTCAGTGTTTGAAATAAAAATCAAAGAAAGAGTCGATTCATATTTTCACGACTGAAAATTCTAATAAGCAGCTGAGTCTAATCATATTGAATCAGCTTTGAATCGCTGCATATCGTCCCACATTTATCTGTATCAGAACATCTAAGAAGTGCAGACGGACGCCTCTGATGAAGAGTGAGAAAAGCCTCCCTGAGTGTTATCACAGCAGAGGCCATGAGAGGAAAGCCAGAGTGTGATCACCTGGTTCTGTCACAGAGGGACAGAGAGACTGGATAAGAAAAATGAGGAGGTCGACGGCAGAGAAAAAGAGGAAGAGAATGAAAAGAGCTGCGGGGAAAGAAATGATGGATCTCTGGTTAAAAAGATAAAACCTGGAGGAGACAAAAAACAGGGATTGATAAACACCATCGATGCATTTTTTGTTGTCAGCTTATGGTTTTCAGACAACACATGTCTGGGACGGTAGAATGACCTCTGCATCTTCATTTGAAGTCAAGAGGAAGTAGTTTACATAAAAACTTTTCCTTATTAATATTTAAATTTATGCAGCAAGGTGCTGGAAAATCTAATTAGATTTTCTGCTCCACAGGGGAAGAGTGTGAGTACGATGTTTCTATTATGTACGATGTTCAAGTTATTATGTTTACGAGAATGTGGCTACGGACGGACGGATGGGTTTTACTGTCTTTATTCCTGAGACTTGAAGACACACTGAGGTGACATCCAGCAGCAGGGACATCAGGTCCACACTGTCAAACCTGCATTTCCCAAAGGGGAAACATATTGTGTGCAAATGTGCTGTTTACAGGACATACTTTTCTCTGCGTGAGCTGATTGGTGCATAGGAGAGATGTGAGCTCATTTTCTGAATTGCAGTCTGTAAAAATCTGTGTGTTTTCTGATTGGACATTGTTGTTTTCTTACTGATACACATATGCTGTTTTTTAAGATAATCCTTTATTAAACCCACAGCGGAGACATTTCCAGTGTTACAGCAGCAAAGGGGATAAAACAACAGCAAGAGACAACAGTAAAAAAGGCAAAATATAATAAGTAAGTAAACAGACTCAAAGGCTGAATTCACATTTTTGCACATATGGAATATTGATATTGCACAGTTTACAACCCTGATTCCAAAAAATGTGGGATTCTGTGTAAATAAAACAGAACAATCATCTAATCCTTTTTGACATATACTCAATGTAAATCAGCACAAAGTCAATATATTTAATGTTTGACTCATCAGATTCATTGATTGTAAATATCTGCTTCTTCTGAATTTGATGGCAGCAACATGTTTCAAACAAGTTGGACAGGAGCAACAAAAGACTGTGAAAGTTGTGGACTGATCCAAAAACACCTGTTTGGATCCTTCCACAGGTAAACAGGTTCATTGGTAACAGGTGATAGGATCATGATTGGGTCTGAAAGGTTCATCCTGGAAAGACTCAGTCGTTCACAGCGAGGACGGAGAGAGGTTCAACACTTTGTGAACACATGAGTGGATAAAGGAGATTAATACATGGACTCAGGAACAACTTCAGAAAACTGGTGTCAGTAATCACACAGAAAAAGACAGCACTACATAGAAGAGGTTAAAAAAGGTTGTCCCCCCCCCCATCCCATAAACCTCCTCAGGTGAAGACTCAGGTACTTGGAAGATTTCTCCACCTCAGTGTCCGTTCCCTGAGTGTTCGCTGGTGTAGGAGGAGAGTTTTGCACCTGCACTGATCTGGAGGCTCCACTGGCACCAGTCCATTCAGTCCTGGGTCAGATCTCTCTGCTCTTCACTCCGACATCAGAGAAACTCACTCCTCATCAGATTTATCATTTCTATGGAGAAAAGGACTGCGACGTTTTCTGCATTTCATAACTCTCTCTAAGCCATTAATTGCATTTGCAGCAATGTGATGGGCAAAAACAATCATTAAGAGACTCAACCAATGTGGCAGTTACCAATAATCAATATTCAGATTTCATAGTTTAATACCAATAATTTAAATATGTTTTATGTGTCTTTTGTGAAATATAACAAAGACGTGGAATTATTTTTTTTTTTTTTCAAATTTACAGTTTTCCCATTAACTATCAATGTGACCATTAAGATTGATTTTAATCTCAACCAAACTCATCATGCACCAGGAAACACTTAACTTTGGTTAATTAACTATGAATTACTAAATGGCTCGTGTTCCTCTTTGGCTCCTCCTACATGATAAAGAACACTTGAAATGCATGCTCCTTCAGTCCAGTGACCTTTGGGCCAGTGCTAATGTTTGGCTATTGGATGGCTGACTCAGCACTTTGAATAAAACATGTGATGAGGACGACCCTCTGAAGGACACTGACATGGACGAGTACTTCCTCGCTCTTCTCAACCACTTTCCATTCCTTCATCCATCTCTGCCCTCCCTGTTTGACTTTTCTTGCTGAATACATCAAACTGTGGGATATTAGATTCATAAAAAATGGCTTCCAGGTAACATTTGCACTGTTGGCAGGAAGAACTGAACAGAAAATATTGATTTCTGCCACTATTTTTGAATGAACATTGATCATCTCATCACTGATCAATTTTAAGTGTTGAGAAACATAGTGCTACACACACACACACACGCACGCACACACGCACACGCGGCTGCAGAAGTGAACATCTGTAGCAGCAATCAGATGCTAAATTAGGCTCGGAGCGAGCTTGTGTGTGTGTGTGTGTGTGTGTGTGTGTGTGTGTGTGTGTGTGTGTTATCTGTATCATCAAGCAATGTGACAATTATTTCCATGTTTACAAATTACTGCCATAAGAGCGAGAGACTGTCTCATTACGTATTCACCCTAATTTACCGGCCGCCCTGCGAACGGATGACCGAGGCTGCTGACGGAGCAGAAGGAGGCTCTCCTTCATTTCTTCCATCTGCATTTTTCTTTGAGAGCTGTCAAACTGGCAACGCAGCGATCTGAGAGATCTCTGTGTTAACGGCACGGTTCAGCGGCTAACCCAGGAAATATCTGAGACAACACTGTACATGTGACTCTGGATCTGTTTGTGTATATAATTCACATTAATTAGCTTTTATAGATTTTTATGTTTTACTTTGTAATAATTTAACGCGACACTTTCTCCTGATGATGTTTTCTTGCGGAGACTTAAATGAGAAGATTGATATCACACTCATGTCAGTCTGGTAAATATGAAACTACAGCCGGTTAGCTTAGCTTAGAGCAAACACTAGAAACAGCCTGGCTCTGTCCAAGAAGAACAAAATCCAGCCACTTTAAAGTTCAATAATTCACATTCTATCTTTTTTAATCTGTACAAAAAATACAAAAACTAACACTTCACTGTTTAATGGAGGATCATGTGCCGGACTGTTTTCTTAGCTTGCTGGTTCTAGAAATGTGGAACTATTCCTTTAACAGCGACGCCAGTGTGATGAGGTGAGAAAGATGAAATCCTCATGGTTTCAGGCTTGACACGACCTCTGACCTGCACGTGGAAGGAGGTCAGCTGAAAGACAGAGGGATCGTCACATTATCATTAAAGTAAGTGTCCGCGGAGACATTTTCTTCTCATGGCAGCGCGCTGTGATGTTCGATTTGGCTCAGAGCTGAAGATAGCACTTCATGCTAAGTGGCTGAAATTTCAAGATCCCTGAGATAAATGATGCTGGATAAATGAGAGCGGCGTTTTCATCAGTGAAGAGTGAGAACGATGGGGCAGATGGTGATGCACCTCTCAGCCCGCTGAAGCACTTTCAAATAGGTTGTTTTTTTGCTGATGTTATTTTAATCTTGCCTGGAGTTGTTGTGTCATTAAAGGGATGGGAATGGACTGTGATGATCCAGATAAACAAGCAAAGTGACTGTTATGCTGCAATAATATGTCAAGAGATTCCTGTGAGTGGCCTCTCTGAACCTCTGGGCCTCCGTATTTCACACAAAATAAATTACAAACACACACTTGAATAAATAAGACTTCATAAATTGTTTTGTTACCAAAACTCAGAGACACAGTCTATAATCTCCCATCTTGGCTGTTTAGTTCAGCTGGTAGCCTCCGGTGTTGTATTGAATCATTCATCAGCTTCTAAATTTGCTGGCTACAGTAACTCATGGCAGAGCGACTGCAGGCTTTGTCTTTTCCATTTGGGTCAGAGTGAAGCCCTCTGTTACATAAGCCCAACCCTGTCTGCAGCAAATTCCTACACTGGGGGAACAACCCGAGGCGTCTTGGTGGGAGGAAAAGCAATACGGTTAGATTTTTTTATTTATTTATCTCTTTCAGGAGAGCGGGGACTCCTCCAGCTTCCTCAGGTCACTCACAGTACATCTGCAAAAGTCTTCATCTATCTTCAACATCTACACAGAGAGACAGGAGAAACGGCTGAGAGAGAGAGAGAGAGAGAGAGAGAGATGTGCAGCGGGATGAATTGAACCCCTTTAGTTGCATAAGTGCATTAGCCGGCTGAGGCCTCGGGATGCCACGCAGAAAACATTGAGCTCCATTGTGGTCAGTAAAAGCCTGATCTGCTCTGACCCCAGTGGAGACGACTCGTACTCACTGTCCTTTCTGCTGTTTGCCTTCAGAACAGGTGATATTGAAATAAGAAGCAAGGGATCGTGTTATTATTCTGCCTTTCAGCTTTTCATCTTTCTCCAAAGGCAAATTGTGGGGTTCTTCTTACAAATTAATATAAACTGCAAGCCTTTAATACTTGAGCTGTGAGAAGTCAGAGTGTCAATGTTTGTGAGGATAAACACATTCTGAAACAGAACATTAGGTTCTATCTGTTCTCCACCCCAGAGCTTTGCATCCTCTAACACAGCTATTCTATACATAATACACCATGCAGCTATACTCGGCCAAGTTTTGGTAAGTTTATGTTTAAGATGTTTTACACTGTATTTCTCTTTCATTCAAGGCTAGTTAGCAAACACTCCCAGCTCCCAGCCGTGTCTGAATCTAAAGTTTGAGCATGAGAAAACCTGGCTCCTGCAACACCTCATCTCCACGGCTCACACCAATTCACCATAGGTAATAAATTATAAGCATTAAAGCAGTTACTGTACAACAGTACTGCAAATACAGTCAGTCATTTAACACAGGTTGCAGACGACGTGAGGGAGAATATAATGTGTTTAGTGCTGAGCATGACTCACAAAGTCCAAGCACAGTTTGTACCAGTGTACCACACACACACACACACACACACACACACACACACACACACACAGGTTCGCACTCAAAAACAAAAACAACAAAAGGCACAGGCGTCCACACACACACCAACGTATTCGGCTTTTTTAGTGCGTCAGTGAAATCTGTCTCTTTAGTAACATCTACTGTCAGCTGAAGGAAACTCTGCAAACCACCATGAAATATACGATATATACATTTTTTAAAAATCTAATTAACTTCTACTTCTTTTATACAAAATTTTCCATTGAGATGTCAGAGTTTTCAAGCTTAACACCTGAGAGTCAACACGTTGAGCTGCACGTCATTACAGCACTTACAGTAATGTGTCAAACATTACAGAAGAATATATCTACATTTCCATTCCTCTAAACTGACTCAGGTTCAGTGATACAACAGCAAAAAACACTAAAGACAGTTTGGCTCACATTCAAGTGACAGTGAAATCACCAACAACAGGCAACACAGACACAATGAAAGCACCTAAAATGTTAATGTCGCACTGCGGTGAGCTGACATTTGCTTTGCTGCATCAAAGACATTAGCTTATGTGGCTAACAGCAGCTACAAGTGAAGCTTCTGCAAAGCAACACACACACACACACACACCAGCTTAAGGTTATGGTTCGTGGTACAAGTGTAACAATGAAAAATACAATACAAATAAAATGTAATAATAATTTCTGCAGCCTCTGCATCTTATTTTAACCAAAATATATTGATATAGATGATCAATTCGACAGCAAGTCAACTTGATGAAGTTTGTTTGCTGACACATAAACCAGATGGTGCAACAACAAGAACACCAGCTCAGCTCATTAATTATTTGTCATTAACAAACGGGACAACAGCTGAAGAGGACCAGGATCACCAGTCCTTCATGTACAGAGTAAAAATAAAAAATAATTCATTAGAACAGCCTCAGACAGATGCCACGCTTTGAAAAAACCACTCTGAGGGGCTCAGAAGCTTCATTAATTGACTGTAGGGAAATTACGCGTGATTACGCATCAAATGCGGCGCACGAAGCATCCGGACCGAGACGGGAAAGAGACGTCAGTGACAGCAGCCGTTAAAGACCGCTGCTCAGTCTGCTGACGTCTGTGGTTGTGTCTGTGTGTGTGTGTGTGGTGTGTGTGTGTGTGTGTACAGGCATGGATGCAAACATTCTGGTGTTCAGATTTGTATATATCCAAATGCCTTAACATTAAACATTTGTGGTTTTGTGTTTCAAGTAAAATGAATTGTCATTTCCTAATCCCACCATGTCTGTTTGTTAGCAGCAGCAGCAGCTGTCCTCCGGCGTACAGACACCTCGTCCTGCAGTAATTGATTTGTTTGAAGTGAAACAGGAGGAGAAGGAGGCCTGTGGATGACGTATCTTCGGACAAAAGAAGCATTAGCCAGGATTAATCCGGATTAACCAGAAGAAATTCTGATGGACAGCAGCAAAAACACCCACACGGCGCCCCCACCACAGGCTCAACAGATTAAAATGACTTCTCACTGGTGCTAATTGACGGGTGGAGACAACAGCACACGGGCTGATGTTCAGGTATATTACTGTACGTATGTGTGTGTGGTCCTGTCACTGATCAGCTGTCTGTGTGTTTCTCTGTGTGTTTCTGTGTGTGTGTGTTTGTGCTCTACATGATCAGTACTCCACCCATCGCTCCGTCCAAATGTTGAGTCACTCTGACCAATAAACTCAACCTCTGCTGCAACTTTTGATTTATTAATGTTGATGACATCTGGTTAAAGTTCATCTGTTGAGAAAGATATTGTTGTAAAAAGAATTTTCTCTTACTTATTGCTTTTAAGGAATAAATTGGAGTTGACTCGTTCTTGAAAAAAAAAAGTCTAAATTAATTGTAATGATACTTTGAGAAAATAAAGGGACGTTTCAACCAAATGAAATAAGATATAACCTCAACAGCAACCTCTGCACACAGCTACCAGTGTCCTAATCTCACTGTGACGTTCATCTCCATCTCACCATTACTGGAATTAACAAAGCAGCGAGAGATCTCAGAGGCAGAGAGAGAGAGAGAGAGAGAGAGAGAGAGGGGAGAGAGACAGAGCGAGAGAGAGAGAGACAGAGCGAGAGAGAGAGAGACAGAGAGACAGAGACAGAGCGAGAGAGAGAGAGAGAGAGAGAGGGAGAGAGAGAGAGAGAGAGAGAGAGAGAGAGAGAGAGAGAGAGAGAGAGAGAGGGAGAGGGAGAGGGAGAGGGAGAGGGAGAGCGAGAGCGAGAGAGAGGGAGAGGGAGAGGGAGAGAGAGAGAGAGAGAGAGAGAGCGAGCGAGCGCCTCGAGTAACTGTTAAACTGACTTAATCAGATCAACTTACTGACCTGGATAAACTCTACTTGACTGGAACACACAACTACTCAACAACAAACTGCCACTCGAGATCACAGAGAGAGTGTGTGTGTGTGTGTGTGTGTGTGTGTGTGTGTGTGTGTGTGACGGTGTGGGTCCACGTTTTGTAGAATTTACAGAAAAAAGTAAGAAAACTGGCCTGTAGAAATGAAGGGGTATTGAAATATTAAAGAGAAGCAAAGGAAGTAACATGAGAAGTGAGAAAGAAGAAAAGGTTAAGAGGAAAATTGAAAAGCAGAGAACCAATAAAAGAGGTCAGACCTTCACTTAGTCTGAGTCGACTGTTGGAATTCAAGTACTTTACACTGACACAGTAGTAACTAGAAATACTTTATAACTCTATAACTTGTGTTCAATTTAAAACAAAACTAAGAGTCTACAGCTAAGCTAGCGGCTCCATGAGGTTGTACTAAATGCTAACGTTATCATGCTAACGTTATTGCAATGACAACAGCAAGTTCACCATCTTAGTTCTTACAGTTCATCTTGAATGTCTGAACCAAATTTCATGGTAATTCATCAAAGTTTTTGAGATGCTTCACCAGTCTGAGGATCACCAAACTCATTAGGATTCATCATCTGGGATCCATGAACGTCATGTGCAAACAGTGACACCTCTGACCTGCTGGTGGCGCTCTGGGGACCATGAATGTCTGTACAAAACTTTGTAGTCCAATCCGAGAGTTGTTCAGATATTTCAGTCAGGACCAAAGTGGTGGACCAACCGACCGACTCATCAAGACTATAATCTAAACCCTTAAAGCTTTACTTCATTTTTTACAAACCCAACACATTGAAGAATTCAGAGGAACCCCAAAAGGTGATGAGAGCAGAAGGCGAGGGCTAAAGATTGGATTTGAAAGAAAGAGAGAGGATATCTGGGGTCGCAGACATGCTTTGCTGTGTTGAAGCTGATTGAGGGTAAACCTGGAGTTTTGAGGGAAGCTTTCCTCTGACGCAAGCCCACTTTAGTTTAATTTCAAAAGAGAAGAGGCATTGATGTTTCTCTCCAAACTGTCAATGACTTCAGGGCCAAATCGTGCAATCGCGCTGTCAGCCTGAACAGACAGACAGGAGGAGAAAAGAAAGAAGAGGAAAGATATGGAGGAAATTAAATGAGGAGGGAAGAGGAAGGAGGAGGAAAGGGAGAGGATGTGAAGTTCCCTGGATTCTCTCCTGAGCTTTCTTTACAGCTTACATACTTGATCATGGGCTTTTATGGATCAATGCACAATAGTGTGTGCATGTGTCAGAATTTTTTTGTGTGGGGGAATGTGCGTGTTAAGCATCCCTCACCGTGTGCAGGCCTGTTGTCCCACTGCATTGTTGCAGGACTCCTCTTTGTCCCACAGGACAAACAGATGCACTTCTAATGACACAACGGCACAGATTCTCTGGCACAGCGTTGCATCACATGGTGTCATCAGACTGCAGCATAATGAAAACTGGCCCGAGGTCTGAACCAGGCCAACGACTGTTTGTGACCCCATGGAGATGTCAGCTGAAAGGATGTGAGATCGTTCATCTGGCAGCTCCAGTGCGTAATAAGAGCTCCTAGTGCCTCTTTAAACTACGTTTGAGTCAGTTAAAAACAATTATCCACACGAAGAGGGAACCAAATTTTAACATTCTAGCTGCTGCAGATGGAAGTGGGAGGAACAGAAGAGATGAGTAATCACAAGAAGAAGAAAGTAGAAGTGAACTGGTTGAATCATACCATTTTAACTGTAAGAGAAAGAACTGCACACGGCTCTCCACGGGGAAATTTCATGTCGTCATTTAACGTAGGAGAGAGAGTCATGATGGTATTTTCTTTATGTAGCTCTCATGCATCTTCGTCTTCTCTCCCACCTTCGTCCTGTGTGTGGGCATCGCTCTGTCTCGCTAACTCTCATCACGCCCCCCTTCTCTCCTTCTCTAACACACACTCGTGGGCTCGTTAATGCAGAAGTAATGTAGGAAACTCAGGGGGACTCCCTAATAGAATCTGCTGTCAAGATTATCTGAGAAGTGAATTTATAACAACACTCTTACTAGAGCACCGAGAAAACACACAAACGAACATGGGTGTGTGTGTGTAGAGCACACGTACCGCGGTGAACAAAAGAAATAAAAGAAAAGCAAACCAAAGGGAAGAAATTAGAAGCAAAGAGAAATGAATCTCATCCAGAAGACGAGGAGTATCGTGGGGAAGGAGCGAGTGTTTTGCGCAGCAGGCCCACCCGGGCTACGGAGAAATGTAATTGGCACCAAAACGGCAGCAAACAGCAGGGGTTACAGCTGTTGCATATGCCTGCAAGCTAAAAAACACAGGACATAACCAGCGTAAAACCACATACTGAGCGCTCTCGGAAGTACAAAGAATTTTAAATGGATTCGGATCAGTGAGGAACAGCTCGGGGAGTTTACTGGCTTTGGCTTTGAAAGACTATAGTGCAACAATACTTATGTCTTATGTCTGAGTGAAGCTGACACACATGACATGATCATCGTCCAACCTCACACAAGTGGAAAGGCATCAATTAACAGTGACTGAGCAGGAAAACAGAACAGGAGAATTACAGAAACTTGGGATGGAGAGAGAGGAGAGATCCAAGGGAGGAGCAGGTCGTAAACATTATTTGACTTCTTCAGTGCTGCAGTGGGACGTCGCCCTTCATGTTTTAATCCAGCTTCCATCATTACCGCTGTCAGTTCGCTCTGTTATTCAATGAAAGCAGAGTCTCAAGCTGAGCACATCCTTCCATGTACGACATACGACAGAACACGTACAGCTATTTAAAGAAGTCGAAGTGCTGACAGGTAATGACTGTTCATCTTCCTCAACAGACAGATGATAAAACTGATTCACAGAACAGCAGCTTTGCGAAAGTTTACACAGCGTACCAAGTTTTTTGGAATCGTGGTTGTAATGCCTGGCAGCTAAAAGGAGAGCAAATATTGATTTTTATTTATTTATTCATTTTCCCACCAGTTTCTCTTGGAGCCAAAGAGCAGCAGGTTTTCAGCAAACTATGGAAAAAGTACAAATATCTACAATGTGCTGCACAACCTCGTGTCAACTGTAAGACCACACACCATGAGAGGAATTACTAAGGAGAATAAAACAGCAATGAACAGATGTGTGGGACAATATGAGTGAAGACACACAGAGGAGAAAGAAGGGTAGAATAAAATAAAGCAGATGCATGATGGGAACTTCCACAATCACTACCCCTGTGCAAACTAGCTCAGATATCCAAATGGCGTCGTTCTGGAAGTGAGCAACTGAGAGAACAGTCGGGGTCGTATCCGCGACATCTGCCAACGGCCGAAACAAACAGCAGGAAGGACAAACAGAGTTTCCTGCTGGATCCTGCTGAAGGTTATCAGTGCTGCTGGAAGGCTGTGGTGGGTGTGAGCACATGAAACTGGTGAACAGGTTTATGAACAATCAGATGTGGTTTGACACTCGTGCAGCCATTTGACAACAGAAGCAGAAAAACGTTGTGAAGGCCGCTGGAATTGTGTGTTTGGCTCCAGTGAAACTAGTTTGTCATGAAGAGCAGGAGGTGACAGAATGAGCAGATGATGCCTGCGGTGCACAATTTTGTTGCATCCCAAATGAAAAAAGCAGAGGGAAGAAGAGGTTCAGCTGTTCGAGGCTTCTGGCTCTCAGTGTGAACAGAAGACTTTTCAAAAATGACCCGGAAACCTGAGTGTGATGAACACAGGAAGCACAACGTGTTCCCGTCTTGTGATTTAGCAACCGCCACTAAATCTGTAGAACAAGCACGTTATCGTGTTACAGCTGAATGTCTCTGAAACTAGACTAAAGGGTCACAGGCAGCATCAGGATGGTCGTCTGTTGTATTTCATTTGTGTAACTTTCATATTCAGGCTAAAAACCCTGCTGCCACTACAGATGCAGTCAGAGCGACAAGGCTGAAATGACAGGAATAAAGATACTGCTCCAAAAAGCAACTTGCTTTTCTCTGCTCTTGTACCAACTCTACAGCTTATAAATATTACAAAGAAATGAGAGGAAATAGAAAGAGAGACACAAGGAAACACCACTACAAAGACGTGCTAACAGAATACTGTGCAGAGCCAGAATCTTCAGTTCAACTCTGTGTTCTTTTGTCTTCACCTCCTTTGATTTTCATTTATAGGTTTTCTTGTTTAATTTTGTTGTTGAGGCTCATAACTTTTCAGCAAACCTGAATCTTAACAGTAAATAACAGGATTAAACACAGATCCCTCAAGTGAAAAAGTCTCAGGCACGCTGTGACAAATTCAGCTGCATTCGCTTTTCCCTCCTCTCCTCGATGCCGTGCGATCCTGTTCCCTGTTTGCATCTCTTCTTTCCTTTCCTCCCATCTTTTCACTCCGCAATCTGTCAGCTCGATCAGCCGAGCAACAAGACGAAGGGAAGGGGGGGGGGAAAGGGTGGGAAAGAGTAATGAGGTCAGTAGCACTTATCTGCAGAGGCTGAAAGAGGGATGAGGAGGATGCTCCGGGCTTTCGCTCTCTCACACTTTCTTTCTGCCACTCTCACACACACTCTTTTAAATTCACCCTACTTCCCTCAGCGCGGCTTCTGTCACATCATGTTACGAGTCGGTTGCCATCTAACACTTTAAAAAGCCTTTTCATCCCCTCTTTCCTCTATGTTTGAATCTTTATCCCTCTCAAGTCTCTCAGTCTTTTTACTTTCCTCTTTTGTTGTCGTTCATTTGGGCCGTGTCTTCGTACCAGTTGTCCGATCGTGCCAACTAACACCTCGCGGACCTCCTTATCCTCCTCTTCAGTCCCGCTCTGCTCACTGTTCAGTTTCAGACTCTTCCTCCAGCCATCTTGTCTTCCAAGGTATTGGTATTGATTTTCAATTGACTTCATTTAAAATGTAATTCACTAGAGGAGTTTTCCTTTCATTGCACACAGAAAAAAATACAGTGATTTTTAATCAACTTCCTGAATTTACAGTGAAGTGAAAACTCCCACTGCTGAATTAACTGTCTCCCTCTCCATCACTTCCTCAATTATCCCCTTTAACAGCCATCCATCCAGCTGTCAAGCAGATTTTACGCAAACTTTCAAAATGTCAGAAAAAAACATTCAATGTGAATTAGATGTGTTTCCACCAGCTGGGCTGAAGCGCATAAATCAAACTCTCCTAAATGTCAAAAAGCCCGTTCATGTGAGAAATGGATCTCTGAGGAACTCATTGGGCAAATTTCTGCACTTCCTTAGAGTCAAATAACGTTGGCATCTTTCATGCTTTCACCCCAAAGACGAAAACAAACATATTCTAATGGACCAAACAGCCTCACACCCACGTCAGAGAGCTGCTGCGTGATGACACTGGACGACTTGTTGCCCACATTAAACCACGGGCTCCGGACTGAGGGGCCGGTCTCTCTGGATGAAGCCCAGATGAAACAATAGAATTCAAACAAAATGAATGAAAAACACTGAAAAATCTAGTATTTAAACTATCTATCTATCTGGTGGTGAGTGATGTGAATTCATTAAACACTAACATATTATCAAGATCACTAGAATTTCAAAATCCACTTTGAGAATTGTTGAATAGAAAATAGAAAATTCCTGATACTCATTTTCTCAAACAGAGTGGATCTGTTTATATCAATATCTCGTATTACTGATCATTGTGATAATATATAACTGTAACTCATCACACTATATAAAATCTAATGGAGAAAAATGAGAACATGGGTCCGTTGACACATTTTAAAAAATGTTTATCATAAACAGTTGGCATCTATGAATGAATGTTAACAGAAAAGGAAATCAGCTCTCCTCCTCCATTTGTCTTTGTCTGTCTCAACTCAGCTTCTTTCTCCATGATGCCACCCTGCTCGACTTCCCTTCATAGCCGCATCTCTCACACAGCAACGGTGACTCCTAACAAACACACACACACACACACACACACACACACACACACACACACACACACACAGTGCAGCAGTGGCAGATGTGAGGTGACAAGCTGAGGACCTTGGTAACACTTTCAAGGGCAGAGTTTGTTTATGTGTGCATGTGTAAGAGTGTGTGTGTGTGTGTGTTTTGTGTTTACTTTTATCAGCAGAAACCTCTCAAAAACTGTTGCAGGCTGAAATGTTAAATAATTAAAACTGAAACTGCTCTGAAATATTTCTGTTACTGACAACTTTGTGTTGATAGACTGAATAAAAGATTTGATAGAGTCTCTCTCTCTCTCTCTGTGTATGTGTGTGTGTTTGTTTGTGTGTGTGTGTGTGTGTGTGTGTGTGTGTGTGTGTGTGCGCTTAAGAACAGACAGAGCCAATGTTGGCACATTTTCCCTAACGTCTCATGGCACGTGGACACACATACACACACCCATCTGGCCCTTCCCCCTTCCTGAGCACTGACCCACACAGTCCAATAATAATGTGGGGCAGGCAGATCAGCCAGATGTTTGTTGGTACATCTTGGTGTGTGTGTGTGTGTGTGTGTGTGTGAATGTAAAAGCAGGTGCTCTACTGTAGGTGCACCCAAGCATAAGTCTATCCTTCTGAGAAAGTAAGAGCGAGTGGCTGACGTGCTGTACAGACTTCACTGCCTGGAAATCTCCTACAGTAAGAGCTCGTTGTGTGTGTGTGTGTGTGTGTGTGTAGCAACATTAATGTCTGTATTCGTCTGATAATGTGATATATGTGAATGGAACATTCTCCCCCTCAGTTCAACTTAAAAGCGTGTGTTTCTGTGCCGATAAGCTGTTTTCATTCTCCCTGTTCGCAGCAGCAGCAGAAACATGTTTCTGAGCGTCACATTGTTTTCCTGTTTCTTCGCTTTAACCCGGCTGTTTGTTGTGAGCCGTGGCCTCGCAGCCCTCCGTGTACCAGCATTAGAGTGTGCTAGTGTCCAGATGGCCGAGCTTGCTGTTCCTGCCCTGAAAGTGGAGCACTGGGCTAAGCTTCCATTATATGGGCTTAAAAACACACTAATCACCCAACAGCACTCGGCTCGACTGCTGCTTTTAGAGGCGCCACCAGGATGTGTGTGTGTCTGATGTTAGTCCTCCCCCTCATCAGTGACTGTTATCATTACCAGGAGAGTAGTCCCATTACTCTTACAGCTATTCATTACTAATTCAGTATTTCAGGGGCATATTACGAACATGTGAGAGAAGTGTTAAATATAGAGGTGGAAAATGATTTCAGACCAACATTCACGCTTCATCTTCTTTATATTCTCATTTTCTGAATCCAAATGTTTCTGAAATACCAAAGCAAATTTCTGTTTTCCGGTAAACTACGATTAATTAGCTTATCACTTTTTGGTCAAAAATAATATTTGTTTCCTGGCAAGGCTGTTTTGCTGTAATGTCAAGAAACAGGGAGCTGCTCTGATTTAAAATGCAGCCGTTTAGCAAAGCAACACTCATCCCCACTGACTTCACTCGCTGTAGTTTTAAAGTTATTAACCGACTGTCTGAAGCCATCTACTCTTGGCAGCGTGTCTGCAATAACGCACATCAATTAACACATTAATGAGCGTAGCTGCAGGTCAGAGTGGAGAAACGCTGCCACGGGGAAACACCCGCTCTGCACTGCGGCCGCTGTTGGCAGAGAGAGAGAGCTGCTGGCACCGCCAAGCGTCATCTGCCATCCAATTCAATGCAAGTGTGTGAGTGTGTGTTTAACGTGTGTGTTGTGTGTGTGTGTATGTGTGTATGGCATCCCCAGGTGCCAGGGCCGGCCTGACATCTTGGCCTGGTGCGATGAAGTGGCTCCAACGTGCCACTTAGCCAGTAGATCCCTCAGCTCCGAGCCCAGATGGGCAGATATCACACACTACATTTGTTATGAAGCAGTGCGACAGTATATTGTCTTTTTACTGTTTTCAATTGCGTAGGTGTCAGAAAGGATGAGCAAAATGATCACATTTTGTTTTATGTTTTACACAACGTCCCAAATTTTCAAAATCAGGGTTGGAATCAGGGTTTCAAAATCAACGACCGAACACACGTTCATTCCTGTTTCACTCTGTCAGTTCTCTGCGTCTCTGTCGTCACTCTGCTGATTCAGCAGGCTTCGACCTCCCAGGGTGCACTGAGGCAACAACTACACACCACGATACATCAGTCACACACTGTCAGAGAAACAAAAAAGGCTGCCATGACACACACACACACACACACACACACACACAGGCCATGATTCACACTGTGTGCCACCTGTCTTTGTCTCCAGCTGTCTCGTGGGCTTCGACTGTTCTCAGCTCTTTGTGTGTGTTGACTTCACTGAACTCTCACACCTGAACTAGTGCTGTCAGTTAATTCATGTTTGTGTGTGTTTCACGTCATTTGTCCCTTTTCTGTTCCCTTATAGTCTGAATCTATATGGTCATGTAATAAAATATGAGAGCTGGATGGACAGCAGCTTGGAAAATAGTGATATGGTCACTTGACCGCTAACTGATAAAATCTGTAGCTGCTGTTAGCAAGTTAGCTCATTTAATATTGACCCATTTATTCCCATGTTTTAAATAAGACTTCTCTCTGTCTCTCTCTCTCTCTCCAGTCTAATTTCTAGTCCCAGTTAGAAACCGTTGCAGCGCCACTTAATGATTTAGCTGATGAGACGGGTGTATTTTTACTTTACATAAATGTTTTATAGTTTTGCTGTTACTCCTTCCTTGTCTTTCTGTGAAATACACAGTGGAAGCAGAAACACAGTGAATCCATTTTTAAAGTTGAATCTGAATAAGTGCTGTGTGCGTGTGTGTGTGTGTGTGTGTGTGTGTGTGTGTGTGTGCCTTCGTCTCTGTCTCACATCAGCAGCAGTTCGGACTCTGTGTCTGTCTGTTCTACTTTCCTGTGCCGTCCTGGTTCATTTGCTCGTGTGCAGCCCAGTCGGGAGTCAAACCCTTCATCCACACATGGTGGATCGTTGCATATTACAGGTTTAATAGTCTGCTGTCTTCACAAACTGTGTCATCCTGGAAAACAGTCGGCTCAGCTCAATGATGTCACCTTTCATTTGTCCTTGTTCCCACAAGCCGCCGCAGCTGCGTTATGCTTCTTAGGGGAATGGATGGGTGTCAGGTTGCACATCTCATTGATCGTGAGCAGCTAGCTTAGCGGTCACAGTCGAGTCAGCTAACGGTTCGGAGCAGCTCTTATCATTCATCCAGGAACACGGGTCTTCAAAATAGAGGCCAAGGCTTTAAAACTGAGAGCTTGGACATGAATGATTTACTCTTCGTTTTTATGTTCATGTTTTATATTGTCCCTTAATGAGCTCAGGGGCCACTTTCTCCTGCCCTTTAGAGCCTTTACACTTACAGTGTGCCTGATGTTAGAGTAATGTCCATCTAATCAAATTCTAGAATCCATATGGAGAGATATGTTGAAGTCTTTCAAACCATATATCCTGTCTGCTGGAAGCCCGACTGGCGCCACATTAAAGTCATCATTGTTTTTAGCATCATTTGGGCTCCTGCTTTATGATTTATGACCAGGAGCGAGCTGGCAACACAACTGCAACTTCTCAAACACAGTATTATACACATCTCCAACTACATTCAATGTTGTATTGTTTCACTGTAATCCACAGAGAATTAAACTTAAATTTTAAACTTTGCCCTCCAGTTTATTCACAGGTCCCCTTAAATACTAAAGTGCATGTGGAAGTAAAATCAAACGAGCCAAAGGTCACTCGCTCGACCTTAACTCAGTAAAAAAACCTTCTATTTTTCAGAAACTGTTTTAACAGAAAGAAAATGGGCTACAACATTTAAATCTCTAGCACTCAAACCACATGTTTGGCAGCACTTAGTGGGCGACAACAGAAAGACTCGTTTTATGTTTGGATCTAACTTTTAACAAAATTGCAGTGATTTCGCTGTCAGTCAAGTAAAAAGTGCATCTTGTTGCCGTCAGACAAAACTTTTGCAACTCTACTGGTTTTGTTGAATAATAATAAAAAGCAAGTGGGTCTGGAAAGTGATTGCAAACACACCATCAACATTTGTGCACCTATGTTTCCTGGAAGACTCTGAGAGAAGACAGAAAACATGACCGATTCTAGAAAACTCCCTCCGCCTTTTGACAAATTTTAAACTATAAACTATAAGAAAGTATAATCCCACTGATGATGTTTATCTCTTAAGACGTTGCAGAGATGATTGAGTCATCTGTGCAAGAGCCATCTGCTCCAAACGGCTGTCAATGCTCACACAAATACACACACAAGTACTTCAGTACTGCATATTAGTGTCGCATGATGTAAAGATATACAACATGGAACTAAACGTGTCTCCCATCAAAGATTCTGTCAGTGTTCACATCACTGTATTTATCACTTTGAAAACTATATGTGTTAGAGATAATATATTAGACCTTTGTGAAGAACAACTTTGTATTTTAGCCTCAATGTGACGATGTAACTTGGTTTGTCAGGAGGAGTCAACAGCAGAAATTTCTGTCTGGTGCTTCTTTTTTCCATCAACAGCTTCTCAGTAGAATTACCCACCACGAACACAGACGACATAAGAACTTAGCCAATGTAAAACAGCAACACAAACTCTCAGCCTCACTGTTTCTTGCATCACATTCTTGTATGCGCAAATACACACACACAGCACATCAACATTATGATTAACACACAGTAACACACACACACACGCTAGGGTAGAGCCAGCACAAATGCAGAATGCAGCATTGAGCCGACAGCGAGGCAGCAGACACAGAGCGCGTCGACTTGAATGAACACAAATAGGTTGCACTCACTTTACAGTGTCACGCAAGGCTAGAAAACCTCACAACGGTTACTGTTCGTGTGTGTCTGTCTGTAACATAGAGAGCTGTGTGTGTGTGAGTCAGACACAGAGAGAAGGACATCTGTGTGTGTATAAAGGCGGTGGCTGTGTGTGAATGTGCGCAATCACATCAGCATGAATGAGGTGTCTTCATTCATCCGCACGAGATCAGGGCGTAGGAGATTCTCACGTCAGGTCCGAAACACAGAGCAGGTCACCGTTTGGTGCAAATTCAGCTTCAAGGTTTACACACATGAAACTGACGAGACATTCAGATGCTAAGTTTTCATCTGTGCTCCTTCCCTCAGTGTGTTGTGTTTGTCTGCTTGTTTTCCACATTGAGACAGACCCGGGACAAGCAGAGTGTTTGTCGACAAACTGCTTTCAAGTTCTTAATGAGACAATCAGCAAGGGGCCGACTAACACGAAGACAGAGGCAGAATAATCTGTATTGACTCAAGCTAAGTGCAACTCCTGTCTGTTGTCTGTCAAACTGGCTCAGTTAAGAAACAAACACACACACACACACACAAAAAAACACACATTTGTCTAGTTCAGATTTTAGCAGGTTAAATGTTGATATGAACATGTGACTGATGCCAACAAAAGAAGATTTTCATCCGCAAAGATTGAGTGGAATGAAGTTATAGTGATCCATGGACTGATTAAATTCTTCAAATCTTAAATAGTATAAAATCCTTCTCAGAGTTTTATGGTGTTTAGACAATGAAATCTATTAGCTCACTGAAAATTTGATTGGTTGGAGACACCAGGTTTCCACACATCAGTTAAGAGGATACATGGGAAATCATTCCAATAATGCTGTCAGCTGGTGGCTGCTGAATGCAGCAGTTTTTCCAACCTGTCTGGCAAATTTATTTCTCTGGTGAGCTGCAATGTTAATGTGTTGAATCAATCAGTAACAACCTGGTAACATTCAGTGCTGGTAAGTTACTTATCTAATGATGATCCTTGACTATCCAGCGGTTTGGAGCAAACAAGCTCAGACAGGCTGAATTTAGATCAGTGAAGTAAATGAACAGGTGGTGCAGAAAATTGAGCATCTCAGAGTCGGTGGAGATCAATTTAATTTACTTGCGTTAAATTGCCAGTTAAAATGTTTTGAGACTAAATGTAATCAAATCTGCAAAAATAACAATGGTATTTAATGTTAAATGAAGTAAATTAAACTCGTCCAAAAGGAGGTAAGAGATCAGGCAAAGAGCAGCAGTGCACCTCCGGCTCTGGTGGGGATTCAGCTGCTCGGGGGCCGAAACTCCTTTACACTCTCAAAAACTTTAATAGTCTAATAGATCTTTTGACTTAACGGCTCATTTCAGAGCTGTTGTTAATGGGCTGAAAGTGATGGGGGTGGAAAGAACAGGCACACAAACAAAAAGAGCTCTATTTCATATCAACCTAAACCAAAATGTGTTTAATAACACTCAGCTCCACTAACTGAGACACCACAGATCTTCCAACAACCAAGATCTCTTTGCATTGCATTGTGGGAGATGAAGGGGGGGGGGTTGATAAGGAAGAAGAATGCACAGAATAAAAAGACTATTTTCTTCTGATTTTGATCCTTTTTTGAGTCCAACAACGCAAAAAGAGTGCATGAATGACTCTGAAGAATCTGGCAGCTTACGACTTGTCAGCACTCCTGTTACACCCCATATATGTGAGAATGAGAAAGACAGGTTTTAAAATGTTAAGGAGTGGATCAACCTCACAGTGGGAAAGAAATGATGCGAGTGCTAATCTCTAGAAAAGCAGCTGACCGTGATGAGACGCATAAACACACCAACACCACATGAACTACATGTAAAAACACTTACAGGAGCACATGGACAAATATGGCAACACACAAGAAGAGTGCATACACCGACACATCTCTCTCTCTCACACACACACACGAACACACACTACAGCCATTAATGCCAGATAGGCCGGGCCTAATCAGGTCAATGGAAATGTCCATCAGTCCATCAAGTGGAATTAGACAGGAAGAGGGAGGGAGGGATGGTGGGAGGTGGGTGAGGAGGAAAGTGTGACGGGGTCAAAGAGAGAGAGAGGAGACATGAGTTGAGAGAGAGAAGATGGCAGAGTGAGAGAAAGTGGTCAGAGGAGAGTGAGAGAGAGAGAGGAAATTAAGATGGAGTGAGTGAGAGTGAAGTAACGCATGACGTGAAGAACGAAGAACGCTGCGATAAAACATTTAAACGGGAGGTCTATAATTTATGATAATTGATGTTAATTCTGACCCTATCTTGCAGGCTGCCCTCCTACACACTCATTCACGCTCTCCTTAACATGCACAGCACTGCAATAACTCCAACTGTTGCCGCTTGGGAGGGACGCATGTGACGGCTTTGGTGGCTATAAAGAGAACTGATGCTGTCCATCACTTTTGCTGGACAGTGATACAGATCCAGTACATTATTCTGTACATCTGTCTTTGTTTGGAAAATGTTTTGATACCTGACACATTTGGCTCATGGTGCCAGTTTGATTAGAGTGTGTGGAAATGCTCTCGTTCACAGTTGCAGCATGTATAATTCCAGTGTTTATTAGTCTACAGGCGATGTTTGATTATTGTGTCACTTAAATACAGTGAGCAACGGCTGTTTCCCAGCACGTTAGTTTTAGCTGAGATTTAAGGTGGGAAAGGGCCGACTTATGATCATAAATGCAACGTAATCAGAAACAGAGAATATTTTACAGAGATTTCATTTAACAGACTTTAAAACTGCAATGCAAGCTGCATTGTTTTGGAGGAAACAGCACATCAAAAAAACCCTGAAGCAGTTACCTCATAATTTCATCTACATCAGTTTACAGATTCAACGTGTGACAAACTCTCTCCACTGGACCTGCTGACATGAAAAAATGCCTCCCTCAAAAATTTAGCGGTCCATTTTCTAACCAACATATCCAGTTTCCGAGAGTCACAGTTCACCAAGCAGAACAGCGACGTCAGATGAAGCGTTAACCTTGGTGGAAGTGTAAAGCCATCTGACCCACAGACGTGAAACCTGTCAGCCACAGAGCAGCACATTGACCTCCGGCTTGTTCCCAGTCCCTGCTCACCCTCAACCACTCTGTGAGGCCCATTACCAGCCCATTATAGTAATTCAATGGGATGCTGTCTGCATGGTAGCCTTCAGGGCGCACACGCGCACACACGCACACACACACACACACACACACACACACACACAAAGTGCACATACAACAATACAGGTACACTTATTATATACATCAAATACACAGACAATCACAAAAGTCCACACAACATCTATAAACATGGTCAAATTCTTTTCTACATACACCCACACACACATAACCAGTCATTCATGAATCGACACCCCTGAAAACACACGAAGAACTAACTACAGACAACCAGAAAATCCTAAAAAATCCACCAAACACAGAAATATAATCTAACACAAGAGAAAGAAGACAGTGAGAACGGGAACATCTGATGAAATTAAGTGGCAACAGCATAAAGTACTTTCCTCCCAAAAAGATATCTTCCATCTGCTGCCATTAAAACTCCGACTCATTCTCACGTTCTACAGCAAAAAGAGCCAATCTGAAGTGTTTGCTTGAAAAACAGTTACACATTCAAGATGAAGTCACTCATATTTATAAAGTAGTGGCTTGTGAATGCCATGTATTAATTAACTGTCTAAATATATTATTAGCATGTAGGGATTAAAGCCCCCTCTCCCCCAGGCTGAGAGAGACCCCAGCCCTCCTGCAGAGGCTAAGAGAGGGTGCGTCTGCATAAATCAGTGAATAAAAAAGTGATTTTTTCAATGGGAACTGTTATTATAGTAGATCAATTCATACTTGCACGAGTTAACTCTTTACATTAGCCTGTTAAATAGCCTTAAAAGCCACTTTTGGGACTCAAAAAGAAAAAAAATTAAATGTGAAGAAAAGCTTTGAAACACTGCAGTGCTGCATGTTTCCCCTCCCAAAAAAAAAGAAAAAAAGAAAAAATCAAAGCCAATATTTATTCTCTGTTCTGTGCCATGAAAACACTGAAATATGCTGCTGTTTCGTTTGATTTCATCAGCGATGTCTCCAAGGTTCAATTTTATCTTTGTTACTGCCGAACAAACACACACACACACACGCACACACACAGAGTACTTACTTGTGCTTAAATGCACATGCAATTGACATTAGGACATGCATGCTTGTCCCGTGCATGTGTGCACACGCACGCACGCACGCACGCACGCACGCACACACACACACAGTGAAGCATGGACTGAGCTCATGGTCAAGCATGCATTCGATGCTGCCGCGGCTGAATGAGCAGGCAGTGGGGTGAAGGGGGAACATGTAAAGAGCTCAGAGTCTGGAAGGTTTACAGAGTTACACCGACTGTGTCGTCATGCTCTCACAGGAGTGAACCAATGGGATGTCAGTTAGATAAAGAAAAGAGTTTTATCTGAATGATCATTTGGGCTGAGCTGCTGTATTAAAGTGAAAAAAACGTTTCATTTTTCATTTCAGTCTGACTTTTAATTTTCATGTTACATAAAAGTGACACCTTGTCAGAACCGGGCAGGTACAAACATCATTAATCAGTGCTCATTACTCTGGCTGATCTCGGGGTGCTGGGTGGGTGTGTGGAGAGTCTGGGTTTAGTGTTTTTTAGTGTGCATGTATGTTGATGTTGTATTTTCGTGTGTGGACTCCAGGAAGAATAGTGGCAACCCTGGAAGCAACTCCAACTAAACAAATAAACCTTGATTCACAGACGGTAAAATTAGGCCTCACTTGCATGATTTCACTGTTTTGTATAGAAAATGAAAAAGTCAATTTGAAGAATGGGCAAAAAGAATGGGCAATTTAAAAGCTGATATATTTGGTAGCTTCTGTTTCTAAAGTAAAAGAAAGATCATTAGGGAAAGAAACTTTATGGTAAAATAACAAAAAGGAGTTGCACTCAAATCGCTTACATCAAATCAAATCATTTCTCCTCTGTGACAAAAACATTAATAAAAGTTGATCTATGATAAAGCTAATTAGAGTGAACCTTCCATCTTGCATGAATGATTGAAAGAAAAACTGCTTTATTCTAAGAACTGATGATAATTGAAAGTGACACGAAACTCAACCTCTGTCTGATAACGACTGAATAAAACGTGCGGATGAGAAATCTGAGCTTGATGGATGGAGCAGAGGAACGATGTCACATCTATAAATAGAATTTCTATGTGAAATATTCATTAGACCAAGTGAGAGATGGATGGATGGATGGAAGGGAGGAGGAACACAGGAGAAAAAAGAGATTTACAGGCAGAAAGGAGGTAAGAATTCAGAGAGACAGGTTTGGAAGAAATGGGAGAGAGAGAGTGAAAAAGAGGCTAAGAAATGAGGGAAAACAGGCAGATAATTGGGCCATGGCGTCTGCCCCCCAGCCTGCTGTGTCACCCACCATTTGTCTCCTCTCCCATGCAGAGAGAGGGAGCGAGGCTCAGGGCAAAACACAGTCAAAAAAATGACAAAAACACAGACAATCTTCCTCCTGCAACACAGGAATAAATACAAACATGGAATAAATGAGGAGGCGGTAAACTTTCTTCACCCTGGTGCCTGAATAAGTAATTGTTTTTCTCACCTTGGGGTCCAGGCTCATTAAAACGCAGCCCTGGCTTTGTATGTGGAGACACTGTCAAGCATGAGTCACTGTGGAGAAAGCCAGGGAATACATGGTGGGCAGTGGACCACAACCTACAGTAGGTGGTGGGTCATGGATCATCGGTCCAAAAGGAATATTTCGTGAATTAAATAGAAAACTATTAAAGCAACATTCATATCGAAATTTAGAGTTTTAGTTGAGTTATTGCTTTTTTTTTTTTCGTTTATCTTCTTTCTGTCTTTCATGGACCAACAACAGCAGGATTCAACAGCCCAATGAAATGTGTAGAAAAACAGGTATTTTGTAAGTGAACAGACAGAAGAACTACATGTAGGTTATATTGATCTTTTTGCTTTTTGCTCTGGTTTACACTTTTGACTGATCCATTCCCAAGTTGTGTCTTGGAATAGTTAACCATTACATTACCAACAATTTGTAACAGTGATGTGGAACGTTAAACAGCTGTAGAGACATCATGAGAAAAATATTTCACTCAGGTTCTGTTCATTTCTCCTGAACTTGTCCTGGATCGACCACGGGTCTAAACTAAGACCAAAACTAAGGCTAAAACTACTCTGTCTTTAAGTTGTAGTCAATAACCACGAGAGAAGGAATTTGTTGACATTGTGAAAAGCGGAACACAGACTGACTGAACAGACTCTGGACCAGCTGCAGGACTGCAGAGCTATTGAACAAGGAGCGCTTTTTAAAGCACTAATCAATAAATACAGAGACAGACAGGCTGGCATTGCATTTCAGGAAACTATGGTGCTCGGAGATGTCGAGAACAGCTGACGACTCCTTTCTATTCTGATCACGGGAAAGAGAGAGAGAGGGAGTGGGGGTTGAAAGAGAGGAAGAGTGAGAGTGAATGACTGGAGAGAAAGACGGAGGAAAAGAGGAAAGGAAGTTATGAGATGGGTGTCACAGTCATACACAAGCGTGTTAAAACCGATTTAAACACTTTATCTAAATTTGAAAAACATATGTGCACAGTCAAAATCACAATTTTAAAAAGAAAAAAAAGAACAATCATCATGCAAATGATGCCAAAAAGTAAAAGCAGAGTCACACGTCACAAACTGGTGAAAGGTTTGATGTCTTCAGTTTTTCAGGTTAAAGCCAATGTGCAAGTGCAAAGCATTGATCAGGATGTTGATCAAGAGGCTGATCAGGATTGTGATGAGATTGTTGATCAATTTGTAGATCAGGATGTTGATCAGATTGTTGATCAGGATGTTGATCGGATTATTGATTTCGATTGGTTTCGATCCTCCTCTGGAGGAAGATGAGGAGTTGGACTGTTGTTATGGCGATAGTACCAACCAGTCTTGCCAGGGTGTCTACAGAAACGGAGCGTAACCATAACAACGACGGCACTCTGCTCTACAATGCTGCTGTTTAAAACACACACACAAACACACACACACAACACACTGACTGACTGCCAGTTCGAGATGCAGCCCACATGCAGCACAAGTTTTCCTGACACATGAACCACAAATTAAAACTTTATCATTTTTATTCTCTTTCAAACTTGCCCTTTTTTTCTTTTTACTGGGTTCAAAGGATAAGCCATCCTCTTTGTGCATATAAACTAGACGACAAGGCTGCTTAGACACAACCCCAACTCACCCCAAAACCAGAACTGTGGGGGGTAACGGAGAAGGCAGACAGAGAGAGAGAGAGAGAGAGAGAGAGAGACAGAGAGAGAGAGAGAGAGACAGAGAGAGACAGAGACAGAGAGAGAGACAGAGAGAGACAGAGAGAGACAGAGACAGAGAGAGAGACAGAGAGAAGAGAGACAGAGACAGAGAGAGAGACAGAGAGAGACAGAGAGAGAGACAGAGACAGAGAGAGACAGAGAGAGAGACAGAGAGAAGAGAGAGAGAGACAGAGAGAGAGAGAGAGAGAGAGAGAGAGAGAGAGAGAGAGAGAGAGAGAGAGAGAGAGAGAGAGAGAGAGAGAGAGAGAGACAGAGAGAGACAGAGACAGAGAGAGAGAAAGAGAGAGAGAGAGAGACAGAGAGAGAGAGAGAGACAGAGAGAAGAGAGACAGAGACAGAGAGAGAGACAGAGAGAGAGACAGAGACAGAGAGAGACAGAGAGAGAGACAGAGAGAAGAGAGAGAGAGAGAGAGAGAGAGAGAGAGAGAGAGACAGAGAGAGAGAGAGAGAGAGAGAGAGAGAGAGAGAGAGACAGAGACAGAGAGAGAGACAGAGAGATCGTCATCCAGTAACTTTCAAAGCCATTTCCCAGTTGCAGTATTTTCAGGATGGAAGAAAGTGTGCTAACCTGTCCCAGTTACAG
Organism: Holacanthus passer; assembly: GCA_025331565.1. Classification (NCBI taxonomy): domain Eukaryota; kingdom Metazoa; phylum Chordata; class Actinopteri; family Pomacanthidae; genus Holacanthus; species Holacanthus passer. The sequence goes on along the minus strand of JAFREQ010000084.1, from coordinate 1,659,948 downwards.
CCTGTACAGTGTGTTGTCTACACTGGAAAATTAATATGATATTAGCCAATGTCACTGTGTGGTGCTGTTGATGAACACAAAAATACATCCAGCACAATAAAAAAAATTACTTCCCATTTCAAAAAACTTTTTTTTATAATGTTTTTTTGGAGAAAAAACAGAATATTTTCAAGATTGTCAACATGTGCATGTATCTTAATACACAACATAATGACAGAGGTGGTGTCGCCCACTCTGACTGATGTTAGTCGAAATAGACTCGATTGGAAAAAAGTCTGAAAGGCACAGAAAGTGGGAGGTGAGAGTAACGATAAAGATGTATGAGGAGATTGTGAGTTCTCAGACGGAGGCATATAGGGACACGGGGGAGGGAGGCAGAGAGAGGCAGCAGGACGGGACAGAGATATTCAGGGACAGAGATTAAAGTCTCAAGTCTAAAGAGAATCTGAGAGGAGAGTAAAAAAAAAAAAGACCCTCCCAGAGTCCACTGATGTCCCTGATATCAAGGCTTTGGACACAGCATGTGCAGTCTGGGCCCAGTCAACACATACGAGCACTGTCACAACAGAGGGGACGTTTAGTTTAGTCGAAGTCTCACGAACACACCTACACGAAACTGACACACACACAAAACACATAAAGCAAGATCGCATACAAGCAAATAATTAGCCAACAAAAATCCAGGAGTTACATAAAACACACTCACAGTAGACACATACAACAGCCTGCATGCACACACACGTGCAGAGACTACTTTGATCAGCGAGATGATTTGTGATTTTGACTGATATGTGTAGATAATGTACTGCTTATCATGGAGAACAGTAATCAAGGACACTGTCGGACATTGCTTAGGGGCAGTAAGCTAATGTTGCTCTGCACATAATCCACCTCAGAGCTTTTCCCCTTTGCTTTCCTTCCCTTCAATATGCAGCTTCATTTTCTACAGCAGGACTGCCTGGGGGCTCATTTCAGCTCTGGCCCCAGTTATGGATCTGATGCACGATTCACTGTCGGTGGTTGAACCATCACTGAATGAGAGGAGAGGCTGGAAACACATGACAGACACACACACACACACACACACACAGGCGTAGACCGGCTTGTTGCTGCTCGTGGAGAACTTCCTGCCCACATCTGAAAACCCCGCAGCCTCTCCATCGTGACTTGCTGACAGCTTCACGAGGGGAGACAGAAAACACAGAGTGGAGGCGAGGGTGGAATAAGGAATCCTCTCCACCTAAATCTCTGCTTGGCCGGGTGTGTTTCAGCAACACGGACGGCAGCCAGCAGCTCAGGCTTCATCGCACTTTTAATCTTTAAGCATCCCCACATCGCGTGCTTACAAACACAACTCGAGGTAATGAAACCATCTGCCTTTGCCTGTAGCACTCATTTTGATCCAACTGCAGCTATTTTGTCCCATAAAGAGGAAATGTGATAGTCTTGCACTGTTAGTAAACCATCAGTCTGTTGATTAAGGATGGGGAAACTGTGCTTTGTGTGTAATATTTATTTTCAGTGAATCATAATTTGTGGTCTTTGAGTGCAAACTTTACTGGATAAATAATTGACATTAAAATCTATTTTGTTCGCGTGTGGTCCGGCCATGTTTGCATACATGTGCTCTGCCCGTGGTGAAACTTGCCTACACAGGGAATAATACATGAAGCAGCTCAGTCGGGCGTGGTGAACCTGAGCATTCACGTTAGTGCCTGGTTACAGCTTAGAAAATGTGCCAGGATCAACTCAAGGGCTTTCTTGAACTCTACTTGGGTCTTTATCCCATTTTCTAAAATTTCACAAACAAGATAATTTTTTAATAGGAAATTTCCCCTCAATAACCCAGTTCACCATCATAAAGACCAATTAATGAGCTGCTTATATGAAGAATTATGAAGCAGGAATTAATGACTCAGTGGCCTTTTATGAAAACGTTCCCCACTAAATAGAGTTAAAAGCCAATAATTAGTGTGAAAGCAGTGCACAAGGCTGCACATTCAGACTAATGAGAGCAAGCTGAAGTTGAGTTTAGCTGTTAGTTGTGTGGTAAGAGTCAGGAGCTAACAGTGTCCTTAGTTGGCTCAGTCTTGTTGTTTCTCTGAGAACTTGCACACACACACGTGAATAAAGACACTTTGCTGCCGTACTGAGTGTGAGCTGTGGGTGTGTGTCTGCTGGGGACTGTGGTGATGACTTCACCCTCTGTGGAGCTCAGTAATCCTCAGCTGGAAACACAACATCATCACATTACCAGCTCAGCATCTCGCAGCCTGTTCATTTCACTCGATCATGATTCTGTGTGCTTCTTATCTTCCTTCAGTCTGTTTCTCTGCCTCTGGATAACTGATGTGGTCGGTCTCTAACATGTCTCTAACATGACGGACACTAACTCACCTTTGGTGTAATTAGAAAAGCACCACACTGGTTCTCTGTAGGAAGTCAATCACCTGAGTCGATTCAATAAAACATTTTTACAGCAGTTATTTTTTCATTATCACTATAATTTTATTTAGGTTGTGTTTTTTTTTTTTGGTCATTGTTGACACACGTTAATGCACCAGTTACACAGTGACCTTAATCCTTTGATCATGGGCTGGTTTCAGAAATTGCATTAACATCATATTCTATTGTAGCCCGCTGTGACTGTCAGCAGTTTCCAGTGCAGAGGCCTGACCTGGTTAGGTCCCAGTGTCTGGGGAAACGTGCTGGATCTCTTCCCAATTAGATGTTTCTCTCCTCTGAGAATAGCTTTTATTTTACAGAAGCTGTATGATTAAAGCTACAAATCTGGGTCAGTCAACACTCTCACAGGAATGTTGAGTTGCTAAATGCCTCGCTGTCATTGTTTCATGTTTTTAAAGCTTAAATCCAGAGAGCTTGTAGTGACCGAGCAGTTGGGGTTCAGTTTTCTTGTCAACCAAACAAATGGTTGTAAATAGACACAAACTGTAATGCAAGTAAGTTTTATGTATAAAACAGTTCCTGTCAGTAATAATCATTTTCATTAAGAAAGACCTGAATGGATCCAGGCAAAGAACCATGGCTTTCCTGGTCACATAAAAAAAAACAAGGCCAGATGTTGAAGACTAATATTATTAATGTACTCATTCTGATGAGTCCGAGATATCTAGACTAGTTACTGTGACTACTGACCCCCTGATCTGGATGACCTACCTACCTTGTTATCTATGATACTGAATGTCATGGCCATAGATTAACATGAATAAAAGAGAAGAGTCATACATTTCATGTCCACATCAGTGTGCAGAGTCGATGCAAAACAACATGTAGTTAATCAACTTGTGTTGTAGTGAGAATTTGAAGTTAAGTGAACTTGTCCTGAGGATCTCACAGGTTTAGTAACTGCACGGTGAGCGAAGTTGAACAGAAAGTGTACCGTGGTTCAGAGAGACTTCACTACCTGAGAGCTGGCTGGCTCATTTTAATGGCTGTAATTTCATTTTAATGGCTATAATGCAGCACAGAGCCGAAAGAATCACGTGTGAACTGTATCTGTTTGACCTGCTGAAGCTTTACACAGGGCGAGGGAACACCGAGGGACATGGGAGAATGACGGTATAATACAACACACAAACCTCTAAAAAGGACTAAATTAGCAGAGAAGATCTGTGAGAAGATGAAGAGAGAAGATGTGTGATGTCTGCTTGTTAGCTTGTTGCTTTGAGATGTGATTAAAAGGCCACGGCATCACCCTGAGGAGGGGGGAGATGGAGAGAGGGAGAGATGGGGTGGGAGCAAAAGCAATCAACTTGATTTGCTGTCAGTTTCCACAGGCGATATGGATAATTCAGCGTGTAGGACTCGAGGATTCTTCTCGCCTTAATCGCTTCCCAGTGGGAGAGTCATCGGAGGAAAGGGAGAGAACATAACTCCTCAGAGACGTTCGAGGGTGTCAAGCTTCAGGCAGGAGCCTCAGTGGGCTCAGACAGAAACACTGTCTGCTGTCTTGGAGGAAAAAGGGCCACAAAAACACATTATCACACCTGTCATGTCTTTTTTAGACCCTAACATTTTCTTTTATTGAACTGTATTACAGTTCAAGGCAACAGCTTTTTCTTACAGTCTTTTAATGGCTTTTATGCTGGAGTGAACACTGTCAAGGTCTGAATTATAATATGGTTCTAGTGGAACGTAAACACACCAACATTTTCCAGTCTTAACTACATTTAATCACATCATTCTTTATAGTTATGGCTTATGGGAAAATATCAAATTTTGCTAAAGTATGAGATTTGCTCTTTTAATGAATTATTGTTTTCTGAAGGTAGATTTTTTGTCTTTTTCTTTAAAGGAATACAAGTCAAACAAAAAAAGTACATAACCATATTGTCTTTGATATGTCCTGATGCATTGTTATTTTCAAGTTAAGATTTTTCCTCCGCCTTTATGACCCCATTAGGGTAATCGTTTCACATCAAAATAAGACTAGAGATTCACCTGAGATATGACATTTGATAAACAGACAAAGCCTGACCCAAAGACAGGAGAAACAAATGACGTATACGAGAGGTCATTAGAGTGTGTTTAAAGATGTCTGGCAGGTCGCTCCATCATCAAGGAGCCCTGATCAAGAGGCAACGCACAGCTTCTCCTCCTGGATCTCTCCAAATGCAAGGACACAACAGTGACAGATGAGCACAAGCAACGGCAGCAAAATGAAAAGCTCGTTCAGGAGAAATAGGTCAGATGAAAAAAGTGAAAACAGATAAGGAATAAAAACAACAGACAAAGAAAACAAAAGGTGCAGCGGCTGACATAAGAAGGACATCCTTTATGCATCTGTCACTTTCACTGTGACCCAGTTTCAGCTCTGTGTACGCTGGTGCACGCCTGGTGAGGGTGTGAGAAATGTGCTGTGGCGTGTGTGTGTCATATATATATCAGTGTTACAGTTGCCCTGTCCACTGGTGTGTGTGTGTGTGTGTGTGTGTGTGTGTGTGTGTGTATTTGTGGTTGTCAGCTTTGTCAATTTATGTATTTGTCCACTGACCAGACAAACATCTTAACAAGAATCCAATCTGTGGCAAACTCTGTTGTGTGTTTCATCTTATTATCTGGACAATCATTTCAGTCCTGTGACTTCGTCTGTTTGAATATCTCAAAAACCTGTTTATACTTTTGAATTACATTTGGTAAAATCTGGTGGTCAATCACAGTCCACTTACAGTTTGAATGTTGTTGGGCTTTGCTGTGATTTACAAACTTGCATAACATATTTAAATGAAAAAGAACGACTGTGGCTAGTAAATATTCCTCCCTCCAGCAGGTGCATTTCATGGAGAGTGTGTCTGGGATGTCAGTTCAATTGTCCATCTGTCTTTCTCTGTGCCTGTCTGTCTTTCTGTGTGTGTGCGCTTCATGTTATCTGTGAGTGTGAGAACTGAGTGCGATGCTGTGCAGCCCTGGGGGAGGTGAAGCTGCATTCAGGAACCTCTATGGGTGCCACAAAGCTGCATTCATTCAACTGAATAGCTGTTTTCTACAACCAGGCACTAGTCATCCCAACTCCATTGGAAGGCCTCTATGAGTTACCACTCTCCCTGCCTTGGTATGCAAAGCCTTATCCAGCAAAAACACAAATGGTTGGATTAACAAAAGACACAAAACACACTTACATGAAAACACTGAGGGGATACGTGACTCTCCAGTTTCAAAGGACGCGGTGTTTGAGGATTTCTGGACCCTCAATTCTCATCCGTTTTTTTATAGGGGTTTAAGGAGGATTTCCTGTTCTCTGTCATCTTCTGTGTGTACCTGCTCAGTCATTACTTGACTTTCATATGCCACGGATAATTCAGTGTCATTGTGAAAGCAAAGTACAGGCAGCATGTTTTTCAAACAGCAGCAATTTGCATATGTAAAACCCTTTAGATAATTTTACAATATTAAATATCATAATTTGTCATGTTTCATAAAAAACAGAAGTTGTTCTGTGATGAATTATTTTGCTTTTTCAGCGTGCTCGTCCTAAACCTGCTTTCTCTCCTCCTTCCCAGAATGCCTTTTGATAACCCCCAGAGAACAGACAGGAAGCACAGACTGTATGGCAGGAAATTATTACTTCACTAAAAGATACCATCCTCCTTTGGGAAAAATTCAGTTGATGTGTATTTTGATTTTTTTAGTTTGGTTTTTGTTGGTGTAAGATGCTAAAAACACACACAGCCTCACGAGCTGTAGGCTCCAAGCCAGATGGATGATCGCTGTAACGCACATCATGACCTGCTTCAGAAAGACACAAACATCAAACCTAATTGTTTCTCTATGCGTATTCACATGTTAACCTGAAAGATCCAAATTATTATCTACTCTCTCTCTACCTGCATTACTGAGCTGACACCGAGCCACAGTGTAAACAAAGGTTTGTATCAATAAAGTTCCTCATGGCTGTACACATACATATAAAGCCATATTCCTGCTGTGCAACAGTTAAAGTTTGGAATCTAAAATGTCCTCACTCTGGATAACGTTCTTTACTGTGAACACGAGGGCGTCTCTATGATGCAGCTGTGCTCCCTATGGCTGCCAGCTCCCAACAGAACCAAAAGTTTCAGAGTGGACTTGTCTGTTGCAGTGTCACAGATCTCCATCCTGCAGAGAGAAGGGCCGCGAGATGCATCATGCTTCATGTGAACACTTAACGTTCTAAGTGATATAGTGTATGAAGGGCAATATTTATAGCTGCTTCCCACACTGTAGCACTGTCACATTATGGTGGTGTTGTCCTCGTACCGCGGCTGCCAGCCTGTAAGCTGTGATGCAAGTCTGATTTTGATGCTAAAAGGCTGCTGGCAGAATAAATCAAGAAGACTCAGCATGCAGCCGCAGCTGGAGTCTAACGATGGTATCAAGGAACAGGAAAATTAAAAAAAACACAGCCTCTCATTCAAATTCAGGTAATGTCTCTTTCCAATTAACAGAGTGCCAGAGTCATGATTCCACACATTGACTTCCTGTCAGCAGAGTCCTGCTCAGTCCCAGCGCTCACACTGGAGCACAGTTCTGCCCGATCGGTCACTTGGAAAGACCCTGGCAGCTGTCAATCGATGGCTCCGACTGTCGGGCGGAGGCCTGGCACCTCATGTTAAATGATTATGCTAATTTTGTTGGACTGTGCAAGTCAGTGGCCACTATTAGGTACCACTGTAAGATCTAATGCAATCCAATACAACCGCTGTGCTTTAGAACGATAATGTTTAATAAGTGAAAACTGGTAAGACTGATAAAAGTGAAATAAGTGGCAGAGCTGTTGCACTGGACTTCACTGATTGTACCTAATAATGTGGCCAGGGAGTGTGCACTTCTGACCCAGGAAGCACCAATCACCTGATTATCTGCAGATCAGGTGTCACACCTGAGAGATCCAAAATAAATACAGTTCCTTCACCACTGTCACTATAAAATTCAGCTACCTGACAACATCC
>JAFREQ010000084.1:1472500-1650000 GCA_025331565.1 Holacanthus passer | reverse complement strand
AATCTACAATAATATCCATAGTTGATTATTGACAAACAGTTTAAGTCAAAATTATAGTAGAAGTGGTATGAAATAACTCAAGTACAAGTACCTCAAATTTGTACAGTAGTGTAGTACAGTATCTGAGTAAATGTGACAGAGGGATCTTTCTTTTAACAGTGAATTAAAGCTAAAATTCAAACAGAAAATTATTCATCTTAAATACTTACTGTTAATGATTCATCAGTATATTTTTGACTGTTGGTCTATATAACAGTTTGACAAAGACACTTTAAAAGATGGAAATTTATAAAGGGATTTTTTTCTGGTTTTAAAGACAAAATAATTAATTGATTGATAAAATAATCAGCAGATGAAATAATCATGAAGTTATTTACAGTTTTTAATCTGAGTGAATTACATTGAAATTTGGCTAATTACAACTTTTTGACTGTTTTTTAAACTGACAGTTGCAGCTAATGTTAGTTAGCAAATTAAATAAATTCTGATCTGATCTAAAGTTAAATAGAGAGTTAAAGAGCAGGTTGAGTGACCTGACTCCAGAGTTAGCATCAGGTTTAGCTCACCAAGCTAGCTAACTAGCCAGACAGCTAACGTTAGCTAGGCTTGAAATAACCATTAAACAAAATGAAGTTTAAAAGATGCTAGGTGAGAAAAAAAATTGCATTAAAAGTTGAATGAATGCCAGACTTACATTTCAGATCGGGAGTCCACAGAAAAGACTTCATGAGAGTTTGTCTTCCTTCAAACTGAACCGACAAAATCCCGTTTTTTAAAGATAGAAAATCGCTTTGTAACTTAGCTAATGCTAATGCTAACGTTAGCTCGGCTTGAAATAACCCAATAATAAAATGTAACGTGACGTTTAAGCGATGCTAGGAGAGAAAACTTAGCATTAGAAGTTGAATGGATGTCAGACTTACATTTCAGATCAGGAGTCTGGAGAGAAGAATTCATGAGATGTCCGTGTTTGTCAAACTGAACCGATAAAATCCCGTTTTTGAAACATGGAGCGTAACTTAGCTAATGTTTACGCTAATGCTAATGCTTGTTATTGTTAAGGTGGTTTTAAGTTAGAAGACTTTGTTGATGTGGACATTTACATCAACTACTACACTTTTATTTTTACATAGAATGAGAATTAATGTTTGCAGACTCAGTTAAATTCATGAGAATGTTTGTTTGTTTGTTTGTTTTTACCTTTGTGATTCAGAAACCTTCAAGTCATGAATAAACCTGTTTTCACTGCATCGACAGGTGAAATTAAGGCCATTAACTGTGTCTCTGTTTCACTGATATGTCCTTGAAGAGCTGACCCAGCCTGCAGAGTCCTGACACTCACACACACCTGAGGCTGCCATCATCAGTCAAAGCCATCGATCACACCTGTGCTGGCCACCTGACAGTCACGTGACATCAGGAGACGCACAGGTGTAATCAATGGCTTTAATTAGGAAACCAGATTCTTGTCCAAGATGGTGTCTACAATGTTTGGTTCTCTATAGTTTACCGACCTACTTTAAAATCAGTAAATAACCTTTGAAACCCCTGAATCTCACTCTGTCTCTGTCTCTTTTCATAATATCACCAACATGTTGTTTATTCTGTATTCTTTATTCTCACGTTCCAGAGTCGGACAAACTGAGAACGAGGAGTCGTGATTGGTCCCAAAATGTGGCCTTTCAAACAACAACACGCTCTTAAAGTAATAAAACTGAATCAGTTCAGCCAACATTCATGTGACAAAACATGAACCAGCTCAGAAGTTCAGGACACCCGAGTAAAAAACATAGGTCCTAATTTAACTCAACAATATGCATAAATAGTACATAATCATAAATTATATTAGCCAACAAAAATCCAGTCCAGGGCTCCGTTTGTCAGGCAACTTTATTTCTTCCGATATATGTCGGTTATATGGAACCATCCGGAGGACATGTGTCGAATCACAATCCATGCGGTACTCCACCTGGCATTTTGGCTGAAGAGCTGCCGGATGTCGGATGCAAGGCCACTCTTGCGTCCAGCTGCTTTATATAACCTGCTAATATTTATACAGCAGTCTTCATCCGTCTCAATATTTAAACATTCAACCATATGGGACCTATGTGACCTATATGGGTTTTGTCATGTGGGTCCCACATGGTAAGCCTGTGTGGGCTGACTATATGAGCCCCATATGGGATACATGTGGGGCTCATAGAGTCAGCCCACATGATAAGCCCACTGATTCATTTACAACAGTTGAAACAGATTTATTGACAATACAATTTATTATAAAACTGTACACTGTGTGCCTCCGAAAAGCTGCTGTGACATGAAAGACTTCAGGTCTTCACAAGCATTATGTGCATTTGTCCTTTCAGGCCCAAAAACATCCATTTACAAAACAGTTAAAACAGTGTAAAGTTGGTCTCATGTTGGTACAACAGATGTTATTCACAGCATTAACATCCTTTTGTGTGGCCTTAAAGAAAGAGTTGGAAACACTGAGGGAAAACACACACACACACACGCAAGTTTAGTATTCTGGTCCAGTCGAGGCCGAGTGGCTGTGGAAAAAAAGGAGGAGGAGGAGGAGGAAGAACAAATGAAACAGGAAAGAGGAGGAAACAGCAGATGAGGAGAAGAAGAGACTGAATGTTGCTCGAGACCTTTGCAAAGAATAACTGAGACATTTTGACAACATAAACCTCGAGACTCAAGACAGTTCAGCTCCAACAGTAATATTAATCCAGAAACATCAGATAAAATAGTAAAACACCTTTTTACTGCAAAAGTGTACTGGAAAGAATATCAAAGTAAAAATTCCTTATCTCCAGGATTGTGTAAATAAATTGGCAGAAATAGAAACAAAACCCCCCCTAAACTTTAGGAAAGTAGTTCTGCTGCTGACACAGGACATTAGAGAAACTATATAAGAAAAAAAGATGATAGATAATGAAGAAGTGTAGAAAGTTTTTTTACAGCTGTATTAAGAATAAGTTGTAAGGTTGCAAGTGATTTTTTTTAATCTTTCACGTTAACTTGAAAGACACCACTTTGTCTAAGAATGTGATGTGTAGAAATAAGCACATGCAAATAAAATGGTAGTTGATGTTCAGACTCTGTGGATGAGTTTGTGTGTCACACTCATCATAAGTGTGTGTGTGTGTGTGGGTTTGATCCATGACTTTATGACCTGACTCATCCCAATACTGACCTCTAGTGACTGATTCATGTAACAACACACCAAAAGCTCAGATCACAGAGATGCTTCGAATTTTCCCAACTCCAACATTCTTGGACAAGCAGAATATAAACAGGACAAGACCAGAGTTACAAGGGAGATGGTCTTTTATTATCAAAGTAGAACTTATGAACTCATTAACCATCTACAACAGCTGAAACAGATTTATAGACAATATAATCTATTGTAAATCTGTAGATTCTATGGCTCTGAAAAGCTGCTGTGACATGCAAAACTTTTATTAAACATGGCTTTAGGTTGTAAATGGCCGACACAAATGTGTCCTTTCACGTCCATTCACAACCCAAAGAACACGTTTGTATTTGAACTCAAGTTTTCATCCCACAGCAGCAACGTTGACTGGTTTTCCACCAGAATAATCATTAACAAAGACAAAAAGAAAACCACAACAAAAACACTCCAAACTTGGTGAAATCTGCAGCTGTTTGTCAGAAAAGTTAAAACAGCGTAAAGTTGGTCTTAAAAAATTTCCAACACGTCTCATATTGGTACAACAAATGTCATTTACAGCATTAACATCCGTTTGTGGGCTCAAGTAGTCGTAGTGTTAAATACTGGCTGCGTTGTTAACCTGTAACGATGACACACACTAAGGGTCAGAGGTCAACCTTCAGTGATGAGGTAAACATGCTGTAAAATAGAAAAATTTCACTAATACAAAATATAACTTTTCCACCTTGTGTTTGAAAACTTGTAGCAGCTGATAATAAAATTGCTGCTGATAATTTTGCATATTAAAATCTCTCAAAATGTCCTCGCGACACTAACACCTGACACCTCACTGTTTGTCCCTTCATGAGGAAGATTTAGTAATGATGTGACAGCAGTGACTGATATTAAATAATAAATTAAGTTTCACATTCACATCTTTACAAAATAAATATTAAAGACATCAGTGAAAAATGTTAAAGGTACATGATGCAGGATTTGTGTTGGTGTTTGGCTCCGCCTCCCCGGCTCAACGGGAGAGAGCAGCAGTGGTCGAGCGAGCTGGAGAGAGAATGAAGAGAGAGCGAGCGGTGCCAAAGCTTATTTTCTGATTGTTTCACGGTGGTTGCAAATAAAGATGGCCACACCTCAGCACAACCCTGCGGGAAGGCGCTGTGGCTCTCTGCTCTGCAGGTGTACGAGCCCCGCCCTCACACCCTGCACGCTCTTATTGGCTGGAGGCGACACACCCACTGCCCAAAGGGCGACGCCCAGAAACATCCTGAACTAATAAGATGAAAATACAGGCAGATACAGACACCAACACACTTCTAGAGGGTCAGAAGTGAGGATTGATTATTATTGTGAGTCTGTGCATTGTTTTAAAGAAAATCCTGCCTTGTATACCTTTAACATCCCTTTTGAAGTAACCATCATTGCATAATGTAATTTATTACGTTAAGAAGGTTTCCTGAATTTTTGTCCCATTTAGAGGAACACTGTGGTTCACAAACATCATCAGCTGCTACAAACCTTCAACCAACAGCCACGACTCCTTACTGATGACAAAGTCATCTTGTCCACACACTGACACAGTAACTTACTGAGAGATCTGCAGGTTTTCTCAGACAATTGAGATGTTAAAAAAGCAGTTTGATTTCCTACCATGTAATTTAATGGATTTTGAGTCATCTCAAAAGTTCGACCTGTGCTTCCACAGGCATCTGCTTAGTGCTGCCAGTTCACCAAACCACGAAGGACAGAGGACATAAAAGCTTCAAATCAAGAAAGAAACTCCTTCCATTTCTCTCAACAGGTAAAAGCTACCAACCCCCAACAAGCTAAAATAAATTAAATGAAATCAAAAACAGTCAAATAAATGAAATCAATTTTTTTTTTTACTTTGACTGAAAAAAATTGGAAAACAAATGAAACACAAGTTTATCCTTATTGAAATGTTTTGTTTGTTGAATTTTGTGTGGAACTTATATACAAGGTTAATGGAGTGACTCATACTGACCAATGCAATGAATTCGCTTTGGATATTGAACCCAAAATAAGTTTGGTGTGAACTGTTTCAAGCCCACAGACACAGTGGACATGTCCACTACTTCATGAAGTCTTGAGTAATTTGATCCTTTAGAAAACACAGAAGTTAATGTTTTTATTGTGTGCATAGAGACAGAGGTATTTCTAATATCTGTAATTAACAGAGAGATAACCTTTACATTATCTCTGAGTGTTGGCTGTAATTGAGGATCAAAAATGTGCAATCCACAGTTGTAATGTTTCAAAAGGAGGAAAAATAAATGAGCCTGGCAAGTTCTGTGACATCGTTCGCCGTCCTCGTGTGAATGTTTGGCTTTTAGCTCTGATCGTCTGAAAACATTTCAATCAGGATGAAAGACTGCTGCGTGTGTGGCCAGCGGATGAAACATCATTTCATTTCAACTCACGGCTTTAAGTATTGTGAATTTTAGATGAAATCTGATCGATTCATCTGTGGGAAAACTGGGTGAAAAAACCTCTCCATGACATAAGTTTAGGTTCCTTGGTGGTTTGGTAGCTGACGGTCAATGAATTCAACAGTGAGATGATAACAAAACAAAATATCTCATTTCAAGCAGAGCAACATTAAATCTTCCTCCCAGCAGAGACAGAGAGCCACGTAAAACATCATAAATACATTTCATTCACAGTCTCTCCTCCTGAAACAAAGCAGAAAGCCGGGTCAAGTGAAAAGTCTGAGCCCCGTGATCTTTGGGAAACACTTCAACATCATCATCCTGTCTCTGAAGTTTAGAACATAAAGAAAGATTATCGATTTTTCCTCCAGGACGTTGAAGTGCACATCAGTGTGTTCACAGTGGACTCGCCTGATTAAGTGAGAAATGATGGTTTGAAAGGAAAGTTCACGTTGTCAGCAGAGGTCAGTGCCACCATCCACTGGTGACGGCCCGAAGGTACTGAGCTTCTGCATCATCTGAATCCTCAGGGTTGACTGCAGCACGAGGACACACACACACACACACACACAAACACACACACAAATCAAATCAAATTTCTTTGTGAACTACTTTCTAACTAATAATAAAAACTGATTGTTGTACTTGTTGCAGCTCTACTTCAGTTCAAACTCTGGTGTATTTGCTGTTTAATAGAGATTATTTGGGCTGGTGTGGAAACACCTGGACCACGACAGCCTGAAAAGGAGGCTCTCATGGTTCCTCGTGGACTCCAGTGGGCTTTGTGAAGTGAAAGCAAAGCAGACCAACTGAAGGAGTAATGATGGTACAAAGGTCATTTTAACATGAATTCAAAGGTCCAGATCAAATGAGCTGAACCTCAGGTGTGAAAGTGGCCTTAAACTATCAATGAACCAAATACTTTTTACAAGATTTACTGAAAACAAGTTAAGCTGAAGAACCAACCCTGTTACTCACAATTTGGGTTGTCAGGGTCAAACGAGTCAGATCCATCATCACTTCTGTCTGAGCGATCCGAGTCTTCTGAGTCGTCATCATCACTGTTGTCGTCATCACTGTTGCTGCCGAGAAGATCTGCGATCTGGGGTGAGGAGTAAATGCTTTTACTACCATCTTTCCATTTGAATTTTTAGCCTTATTATGCACCAACGCTGGGATTTCAGAAAAGCAAACAAATTTAATGAATCCATTAAACAACATTTAACCATTCGTGACTTTTTCAACTTCAAAACGTGCAGCAGCATTTCAAAGTCACAGTGTGATCGACACCAGCAGTTTTCTACTGGAACAAAACAAGAAATTATATCTATTTGTGATAAACCAATTGCCAGATTAGCACTTTGTCAACATTTGGACAATAAGCTTATTAGATCTTTAAATTGTGTGGACATGAGAATTTTAAGCAATGGCTGATCTCAGCTGGCAATGAAGACAATCAGTTAAGATTCAATAGAATATTTTAAATGACAATTATTGTTTTTTTTATATTTTATAATTATTTGAAGGATTACACATCCTAAAAATGCAGCGTTGTGGAGAAAACATATGTAAACCAGATGGAGAAAAACTGAATGCTTAAATAGATAATCGTGTAAACTCCACTACTGTGTGATCAGACTGAAAATCTTCAGCTCTGGTTCGTGACATCAGGCACCTCTTCATCGGTGGGAGAGTTGGGTTGGTCTCCGTTTTCTGGGTCGTCGTTGTTGACCAGTTCCTCTATGAGCGGGTCTGTGTCCATATCATCATCATCGTCGTCGTCGTCGTCGTCGTCATCTGTGTCTGAGGAATCATCATCGTCCTGGTCTTCATCGTCCTGTAGAACACAACATGCATTAAAGACAAATCATCATAATTTTAAACATTGCTGAGTCACTGTTTTCCTGCTGCTGACGCATCACAAAGATGAAACATTTTCACAAGGATGATGAGTCATGATTTTTCCTCTATAGTGAGATCACTGATTTGACTTTGTTTTGATTATTAGTAACACTCATTCCAGGGGCACAGTTCTGCACATGTGTATAAGTTTTCACTGCTGCACACACAGGTGTAAGCAAGTGTCTTAAGATAATGTATAATGCTGGTAAATACACATACATGTCGCCTAACGTTATGATATATATGACTGCACAGTGTTAGATGTGCCGCCCACAGACAAACACAAGAAGCCACGGCAAGCGTTCAGCTGTCTCAAACTGTCTCACCTCATCATCGTCCCCCTCTTCAGCCAGTTTCTGTCGTCCCACCTCGTACAGACGACAGACTGTGTCCATGCTCACTGTGTCCTGGTTCTACACAGTAAACGTGTAAAAGACAAACAATGCATAAGCAGTTTCAAACGTGATTCCAGGAAGATCTGAAAATGTTTTACATATTATACTTCTCTCTTCTGTTTTCATCCAAAAGCCACATGCAGGACTATTCTTCACTAATAATCTGTCAACATGTTCAGTTCAAGACTTTAAAGACTTGAAGTTAAGACTGTAGTTTAAGCTAAAGTTTAGTTGATCAGAACATGTCGACTGTTCAGGATCCTTCAACATAACATGAACACTGGTGAGTTTCAGGCTAAAATTCAGGTGAAGCACCTCAATGACAGCCAGGTAGCAGTCTTTGGTGTCGGTACACAGGTCAAAGATGTTCCTCTTCACATCCACTGTGGCTGGAAAGAATGAAACCAAGCTCTTAGTTATAAACTCAAGCCAAGCAGAAACAAAAAGTCACTGTCCTACAAGCAACGGGTAAAATAAACACAGGAGAAACAAGTCAGCTGAGGCTTGTGGTTAAAACGAGAAGACTGGTGTATGTTTATCTTTGAAATATTCTTATTGAGTAATGAACAGACACAAACCAACAATTCTACCACTACAATCACCAGGCAATAATTCTGCAGTAAACAGGAAGTGCAACCTACCAATAGGCTTGTAGTCTGTAGCATCGAAGGTTCTGAAGGACGAGCCAAAGGGACTCTTCATCTGCTGGTCCATAGCGTCATCCTCATCATCGGCTTGCAGCATTGCTGTATATACATGTGGGAAATAAACCACGACATGGAACTCACTGTGCAATGATTCATGATTCATACATTAAAGATTCCTGTCTGTCACCGTGTCAGCAGTGAAACACACAGGCTGCTGAAACAGTATGTTGTGGAAGACACACAGACACACACACACACACACACACACACACACACACACACACACACACACACACACACACACACAGCCCGTACCTCCATACATAATGGTGGCGTTGCTGTTGAAGACCAGTCTGCACTGGTCCAGGGCCGGGACAGTGCGCAGGAGGTGGAAGGTCCTCAGGTCCCACTGACACCTGCTGTCAAGGCTGAGAACTACAGCAACAGACACGAATATGAGCCGTCTGCTGTACAGTTAACCGACCGGCCACGCTCATGCACCTCTTTACACTCTATTTCTATTTCTATTTCTATTTCAGAATAGAGCAGTGTATTTAAAAAGGTCAACATGGCTACAAAAACAAAAAAAGGCTCAAAGCCTGTGTTTCTGTCACTTTGGATAATTATTTTTAAAAAAGCCATTTAGAGTTTAAAAACCACAGGATCAGAGGATACAATCTCAGTGTTGATGATGACCTCCAGGCTGTTAGGATGGAAAACCCCACTGATGTTCATGTTGAACTTGTCAAACTTGTGAATGGCCCGTGACGCCCGCACGTCCCACAGCACGCCGTCATTCAGCACCAGGTCGTCCGTGGGGTTGAAGGTGGCGCAGTTCCTCTTGTAGTTATTGGCCAGGGCCGGGTCGTTCAGGGTCAGCGTCTTCTGACCCGTCTGGATGTCGTAGATCTGCTCCACACAAGGAGAAATGATTTGGGAAAAAACATTTGAAAGAGATGAATATTGAAGTTGAACAAGAGTTTTGAGTCAATCTTTTCAGATTTGCCTGGATGTCATGTTAAAGAAGAAAGGAGATATCGAGGCATTCAGTGGCACAAAGTCGTGACAGAACGTTTCGGGTGACGTACGTGTGCGACTTGGTCCTCGGTGCCGATGACTCTGTCCTGAGAGAGTTTACTGAACTCGACGTAGTGGTCGTCTGCAAATGAGTTTCTGGGAGAGAAAGCAAATGCTTCAAACACCAGAGTCCGTACACCGTGAGAAACAACAGCCTCTAAAATGGTGTGTGAAATTAAAACTGTGAGTGTGTGAGAGTTTTACTTCTTGCTGAAGACACCATCCATACTCCAGAGAGCAGACAGGGGGAAACTCCAAGAAGCACAAGTGAGCAGCAATTTCCCATCCTGACAAACAAATACAAGTTTTAACACAAATGTTTTCATTTAACTGATATGATTTTACAAAACCTTCCTTCAAGAGAAAAGATGAAAAACAGGCAGAGAACTGCTACCAATTAGTTTTCAGATGTAACTGACCAGAATCCACAACACAGTTGTAGTTGATTTATTTTGTAGCGATTATAAAAACATTGATAGTAGCTGCTTTAATAATGCAGAAAACACCCTTCATAAGTCGATCTTAGTTGAATTGGTAATTTTACTTAATGTCAAAACTACATTATTTAATTAGCTCCCAATCCAAACCAACATGACAGCAGGTTTTTAGTGTGTGTACACGTACCCTGGAGGGTTCGAGGTGTGTGATGGCTGACGTGTGGCAGGTGTAGTTGGCCACCTCCTCTCCAGAGAACACGTTATAGAACTTGAGGTGACCGGAGCAGGTTCCCAGCATGAGGAAACGCTCGCGGGCCGAGAAGGCACAACAGGTGAAACCGCTCTCATCTCCGTCGCCCTCGTGGAAGACCGACATCGGACGAAACCTGAAAAAGGGAGAGACACAAACACAAGTCGCAAAATGATAAACTGGATTACATGTTAGAATCGATTCTATTTTCCATTTGGAAAAAACATATTTTACCTAAAAGATGCCCCTAAAAACACTGAGGCTTTTACTCCTTCACGGAAGTGTCTCTTCATTACCTGCTAAATATCAGATGTCTGTCCAGACACCCTCTGTCCACGCCGCCATATCTGGGGTACAGCACCCTGCTCCCCAGACGGGCAGTGAAGTTGGGAGATGCCTGCCGCCTCTGCTTTGGCTCAGGACAGCGGTGGGGGGTGAAGAGAGAAAAGGGGGGGCAGGTGGTGACAGGATTGGGGCAGTGGGCGTGTTGTTCCCTCAGGTACTCGGTGATGATGCTGTCGAGGGTCGGGGGGGAAGGAAGGTGGCGCTCCAGCTGCTTCTTCATGGCTGGAGTCTAGAAAGATAAGAGAAAGTTATATTGTCAACATTACAAGCTGTCGCTAACTAATGATTTTCAACTAATTATTATTGGTTATTATCTTTATTTGATTTAAAAACTGTAAAAAACACACTTTTGTCTTAGAAACACTGTTATCTGAGCAACAATCCAAAATTTACCATGATACAAAACAGAAAAGCAGAGAACTAAATTAAGTGCAGCATTTTCGGTCTATAAATGATTGTAATGATTAAGTGATTATAAAATTGTTGTCGATTAATTTTGTATGAATCCACTAAATGATAAATGGTGTCAGCATAAATAAATAAATGAACCAAAAGAAAACAAAGTGCATGACTGACCTGTATGAAAGCACCGTGGTCAGACTTCTGTTTCAGAGCACGAAGTTTTTTCCCTGAGCTGCAGTTGACCACCGGACGCTCCCGTGTGAACAAAATCCTGCCTACCAGATGTGAGCCCTGCCCATGAGCTCCGGGATGAGGAGAAGACGGAGGAGGGGGGAGGGCAGAGGAAGACGAAGAGGAGCATGAGGGGTGAGGAATGACGAGGGAACGAGAGGAAGAGGGAGTTGTGGAGGAAGCTGCAGCAACTGAGGAGACAGGAGAGGATCCAACATGGCCGGCAATACGAGCTGCCATCCCACCGGCTAACCGGCAAGTCCTGGGCATCACCGAGGAGGAGGAGGGGGGAGGGGTGGCACAGGAGGAAGAGTTGGGACAGAGGGATCCTACGGCTAAATTCGCCTCTTTCACCAGCGTGCTGGCTGTGTCATGGAGCCCTTTAGCCACGAGGTGGTTTCTGATCAGCATGAGGAGTTCCTTCTCCGAAAAGGTGATCCGTGACTGGGCCACCACATTGGCCCTCTGCAGACGAGCCAGTGAGACGTCGGTACCCACGAGGAGAGGCTTACCCGACACTCGCTCGGTCAGCTCGGCAGCATACCGGCAGAAACGGACGTGTTCGCTTCGCTTGTCCTGCAGCACCGGCTCTTTCATTAGCTGGGGAGGTAAAAAGAAGAAAAAATACAGGTTGAGTGGTTTTGGGTAAAATCCAGCAGTTGGTACTTTAGATCAACAAATATAGGATAAACTAGAGAGCAGCAAACAAGCCACAGCTGCACAATCCTAAAGTGAGTTTTTTTAATTGAACAATCTAAACATCTGTATCTGGATCCAGATCTGTGATGCAGCCATGTGCACGTGTGGTAGATATTTTCTGTGAAGTAGTGTTAGTGATAAGTATAGCAGGTGCAGCGCAGTCCAGAAATGGTTCCCTATTCATGTCTATGTAGAACGGGATGAGACGCATTGGTTCCTTCGCAGAGTTCTCACTCAGGAAATATCGTTGGTTAATGTTCTTGGTTTAAAACTGCATGAAAGAATACTTCCCTATCATCCCTAAACAGACATCACTTGCTCTTTTGCCTTTGCTGGAATTTTCAATGTGCAACATGACGTTCTGTGTTTGGCTTCAGTGCTTGTGTTTGTCACAGGACATTCACCTGCTGAATGTGGCTGCTGGTGAAGAGCGGCAGTTTGCTGATGATTTGTCTCACGGCTGAGCTGCGAGAGAGTCCAACCAGAGCCTTGCAGGCCAGAGCTCGGATCAGGTCCGCATCAGTGATGGGCATCTTCACCGACAGCAGAGACAGCAGCACCTGCGGGACACAGATACGGACGTGTGGGATGGTCCATGAAACAGGAGGCCTTAGAGTTCTGGTGAGGAGTAAATACTTCACACGGTTTCACCTTGTAAAGTAATATTTTGTGCCAAAGTTTATGTTGCTGTAAAACAGTGTTTGCTCAGAGCGCATCATCACGTGAGCCCACTACTGTTCTGTAATTCTCCTCTCATTCTCACCTTTATACCATTGTTGTTCTGCACCACCTGCCACATGTGGGCCAGCACTCTGTTGTGGGGAGCGGGGGGCTGCTGGGGGTGGAGGGACAGTCTCAGGGGCGCGACAGCAAAAGCACCTGCAGAGTTCAGGCTCTGGTCTGGAGCGCACACACAGTTTATTATCACCTGCGGTGGGACAGGGGAGAAGATGGGAGCGGGGCGGAGTTCAGTTTGGCAGAATAGAAAACAGAAAGAATTTTGCATAAACTGATAATTATCATGCTGTGAAATTTGCTGTTGTGCTTAGAACTTGTATCTTCAGTGTCACATACACAGACAGGAAATTGTCTTTGTGAAACCTCACTGTTGATTCAAATATGTGCATTCATTTTTTTCCACATGCACACAAAAGGTGAACTACTGGCTGTGAAATTATTTGTGAACCTCATTTTACAAGCTCAAAATATTAATGTCCTAATATTAACCCTTGTTTATTTCCATAAAACACAGCGCAGCTCAGGCAGAAAGGAATATCATTGCTTTGACAGGAATTCAGTCATAAACCAAAGAGTTGGGCAAATAACAAATTTGATCTGAGGATGGAGCCAGATGTGAAGTGAGGGGGAAAAGATTTCATGGCAACCTATTTAATAGTTATCGAGATGTTTCAGCCTGGACCAAAGTGGTGGACGGACTGACAGACAGACCGATGCTGTCATGCCGCTAATGTGGCTACAAACAGCATGAGCCACTGGTTAAAGCCATCTGCTTACCTGTAGTGCAGACTTCTGGATCTCAGCATCATTGACAAACACTTCACCCTCTGCGACACCCAGAATGATGCTCATACCTGCAGCAGATATAAAAGACACATTGATGAACATCCAGGACAAAAGATCCAAAGGCTGAAACTTTTCAGTTAAGCAGAACTAAAAGTGAGAAATGAGACTTGTACTGACCCACAGTGGAAACAGGTGACCTGGTTTCATCCGGAACTTCTACAGTGTCCGCGAGCACCAACTGGACTTTAGGAACCACCATCAGGATTGCCAGGATGTCCAATGCATAACGCACTGTGTCACTCCTGGACGGACGGACAGACAGACAGAAGTTGAAGAAAAAGCGTCCATTTTCTCATCAGTGTTGTAAATGTGTTATACTCAAACAGAAGGACAGAAGAAAACAAACAGCCTGTAAAAAACTAATTCTGCATGAGTTTCATAAAGTGAACAGAGTTGTTCCCTTGCAGTTCTGCACTCGCTTGAGAATTTACACTTCCTGTCTTATAAGTGACCTCGTTACCAGCTACTGCCAGCGTACATCACCTGCCATAGTAAGTCCTCCAGTCGCAGGCTGCAGATATGAGCTGCAGCATTAAAGGGACACAGGACAGTTTGTAGAAAATCTCGACGGGTTCCCAGTGGAGCTGAGGAGGTCCGCACTCGATGAGAAACTCCATCATCTCAATGACCTGCTCTCTGGTGTACGTGTATGCCTGGAAACACACACATATAAACAGGGTATATATATGTCCAAGAAGATGAACGCACTTCATTCTTTATACAGTTTTCCTTCTTTCAGTTCCTGTCTGACATTTCATACAAACAGGATGATGATGATCAATACATCAAATACCTTGTAAAATGGCTGCTGGGGAACGACGACGCCTCTGTCTGACGAGTGCAGGGACTGTTTGACCTGTTCAGCCTTTACTGCCAGGTGAGCCTCAAAGTACCTGAGCAGAGTCATCAATAATCAGTTCATGCCGAGTGTATTTATAACACAGCAACTGCCGGGAGTCTGCATGTTGTACCAAGGAAGATTTGAGACTATTTAACCCTTTTATAACATCAGCATGAAGCAAAATGAAAGATTAACTGACCAACTGAAATCTACCTGAACATGAAAACAAAACCAAACATTAAAGTCGTATCCTACAGCTTTAAATCTCATTGGACATTTAAAATTACATTTATGCTACGTCTAACTAAATACAATTTTTTGACTGTAAATTATAAGAAGGAAAACTGGAAGGCTGGATGTATATGTTTGCATTCATTAACAACCTTCCATTGACCTATATCTGTACACTTCACTTCCTTCCTTCCATCCATCCATCCATCCATCCATCCATCCATCCATCCATCCATCGCAGTACCTGCGCAGGGCCATGCAGGTATGTTTGGCTGTCTGTCTGCTGGAGAAAACATTGTCATCACTCATTGCAGACGCCTCATTCTCTGTGTTGAGGATCTCCAAAGTACTGATCTACAGGGCGAGAAGGAGACTCATCAAAATGACAGGTTCAACATTGAACAGATTCACTACATCTCCTACTGTTATCAGGCTCAGTCAGGCCACATAGGCATCAATGAGTTGGTTTATTTCTAATTTAATGAATAAGATGTGGAATGAAACAGGCTTGACTGTACATTGTGTATTAAGCTTGCTGAGGTTTTCTAATTGTGATTGTCCCTTTTTCTACCACTGTCACTGTGGTCACTAACAATCTGGGCTGAAGAGGAAGAGGAGGGCCCAGGAGCCTCTTCCTCTTTCTGTGTGACCAGACACTGTTGGATAGTTAAAGGTGGGGGAGCATAAATTCATCCTGAGGGGAAGTTTCCTAATAGTTGCTCACCATGAAATGATGGTGGCGTTCAAATGTTTGCTAAGTTCCTGTTAGGATCAGAAAATGAAAGATTCGGTTCTGACCAAGTTGACGAGCCTGCGCAGGCCGTCCTGGTGGTCGAAGAGCTGCAGCACCACTCTGAAGGAGAAGGAAATGGAGAAAAACATGGTGGCGTGGCAGACGCCTGAAGCATGAGACGACTCCAACAGCCACAGAGCGTAGGACACCATGTCTGACATCACGCCGTCTGGGAGCGTGCACACCTGCAAACACACACACGCAGTAGGGATGAAGAACAGGATACAAAGGCTCAGTCTCAAATCTAAAATACCCAATGAAAGAAAACAGTAGCAGCTGAAATGGCCTCAATTTGCAAAATCATCTTTGTTTGAAGGTCTAATCCTCAAACCAGGTGTGTGTGTTAACCGCACCCTCTCCATAGCATCTTGATTGTATGCCAGGTAGTACAAGCAGAAGGAAACTCCAGTCGCTGCCATGGACGGCCTCGGGATCTCCAGAAGCTTCTGCACTCCTCCGTGAGCAATGAACTCTGCTGCAAACTTCTTATGGAGGAGCAGTGAGGCGAGATACTGACGAGAGACAGAAGAGATGGACTCATGAACTCTGATATTCCGACAGCACAATCCACTATCACAACTATCCCAACTCTTATTGTTTGTATGTACGTGATCTCCTGACAGTCCACAGTCAGATACAAAGGAAACGTAACTTTAAAATCAAATCTGAAAACATGCATTTTGTATAAATTAAAAAAGAGAAGGACATTTTTGTGGTGCAAAAGATGAGACACCACTGAAGAAAGTTAGTAAATTCAATCTTCATGCAGCTCAGCAGAGCCCCACCCACAAAGGTTGAGCTTATCCTGCACAGGCAGACATGTTCCTCTGTGGGAGGGGCTGGACGACTGGGTGACGAGTTACAGACGGGGAGAAACAGAACCAGCGCACATGCTTCCACACAGGTGCACTGCATGGGACAACTGAGAAATGAACACCCAGTCGTGCTCTCTGGCCTGTACAAAAATGTGACTTTTTCTAAGTGGCTCTGAAGGGTTCATCTTTGGGGCACGGATGCAGGAGTTTACTGATGTTAAAGTAATGTGTTATACAAATATACTCATTATGAACTACTTATAAACCAACTGACTGGATTGAATAGTACCAGAACTAAACAGATATCAAACTATTTACTGACTGTATGACTCTGCTTTTTCTTTTATGAATATCATGTAGAGTTTTGTATTCAACAAGCAGCCATCAGAGGTTTGAGAGCAGTGATGGGGGACATTTGGACTGGCTAAACCGGGAAGGATCCAAGTTTATGGACAAAAACAATGATGGCTTTAGAGGTGGACAGTCTTACCAGAAGAGCATCAAAGGTGAGCTGGACATTTTTGGTCAGCCTGAGGTCTATGTAGTTCATCAGCAACGACCGGGTGTCCAGCTGCATGAAGACAGCAAGCAACTAGAGAAGAGAAGATTATTGCATTTACAGTTGATTTGACAAGAACAAGTGTGGGCAAAAACAAACCAGGTTTTGACGAGGAAGAAGGTTGTGTGGTTTTTATCATTCTTATTATTATTAGTTGGCAAAGTCTTTGGGATCCATAAAGAGGAAGCTGCGGTTTGTTCGGGATCTCACCTCCTGGTAATCTCCCAGCGGTGTCAGATACTGCAGGATGAGTCTTTGCTCCATGGCCGCGCTCAGCGGTGAAAGACGGTAGTCAGAGCCGATCACCACTGAGCTCATCTCAGACCAGGAGGAGCTGCTGGCCGGCTGCTCACTGGAATCGTTACTCTCCACCTCCTCCTCAGCTCTGCAGGAGGGGGAGATGAAGTTGAGTTTCTGCTTGGCCTTCCTCCCGTTCTCCTTCACTGTCCGTCTCCTCCCCCCTCCTCTTCCTCCCTGCCTGTCCTCCGTGTCCCTGGAGTCTGGGCTCGCTTGGTAAACAAAGTCAGGAAGCAGTCGGGTCGAGCTGGATCCACCACTGCCACCATTTCTTTTCAGGGTCGAACCAAGCTGTGGCAAAGGTTTGGAAGTGGCCTTTGACACGGTCCTGCTGCTCTGCCCCTCCTCTCCCACATCTTCCTCCTCCGTCTTGTCTTGCTGGTCAGTTGGGATGTTTGAGGTTTGAGTTGTTTTAACCTGAGAATCCTGAGGTAGATTCTGTGGCGTCTTTGTGGGACTAAAGTGACTCTTGGCCTCTTCAGTTTGCAGGTCATGCAGGCGCTGAATCATGATCGGTACCTGGACGTGACCAAAAAGAAGCAAGTGATGCCATTAGAGTTTTCCAAGATTGTGGGTGGTGGTAATTGTATTTTATGCAAATAGCCACTTTACCAGTCTTAAAAAATTCTCACTTTGGGTGTCTGACTTTCAAAGAACACAGGACATGTGATTTATAGATAATACAAACCACATCTCACATGATAATATATAGATATAGGATATATTATAGAAGACAAAATTCATTTAATGTCAGTTGGACAGACTGTGAAGGCTTTAAATAAATAAGAAATTTAGTCTGGAATTTTTCATAAACAAGAAACCAGCACCTAATATGCAAACAAACTAATAAACTTGGGGTAAAAACAGTGTTTAGAGAAAGGTGGGTGAGGACAGCGAACGACAGGATGTTTGTATGTTTACATGTGTGTGAGACTCACCAGCTGAGCGTTCTCCTCTCGGTAGCTGGCCGCCACTTCCTGGTTGCTCATGGCTCTGGCCAGCAGACCCGTGGCGTAGACGCACAGCGGCCGTTCTGCTTCACGAGCCCAAGTGAACAACTTCTCAACCAGACCTTCCTGTCACACGAGACACGGCTGATTCACTCACAGGTTATCAAAGAATCAGTGAAGAAGCATTCAGCATTTGTAAACAGTATTTAAATATCTAAGAAATGCTTTATAACATGCTATAATGTAGTTGCTACATTTCAAAGCATCTTCATCATCACCTCTAAATAAAAGTTAACTTAAAACAGATTATTGTTCAAATCAGCAACTTGTTTGGGTCTTTTCTTTCTTGACAAATGATCTGTTGAGCATCACAGTGGCTTCACAAGACACCAGACTATCGACTTTTTAAATTTTTCCTCCATTGTGCAACATCTAATAAAGCTGAACCATCTCTGACCTGAGTTTATAATTCATCTTTTGAAGTTGTACCTTCTCTTGGAAGAAGACCGCGGTCTCCAGGCCCGGCATGACGTTCTGAAGCAGACGACAGGCTGCTGTGTTGAGGTTCAGCTCTCTGCTCGTCATTACATAAGTGTCCAGAAGCTGGAAAACACACACAGAAACCTAATCAAAGCTCCTCTTT
Source organism: Holacanthus passer (assembly GCA_025331565.1). Classification (NCBI taxonomy): domain Eukaryota; kingdom Metazoa; phylum Chordata; class Actinopteri; family Pomacanthidae; genus Holacanthus; species Holacanthus passer. The sequence continues at coordinate 1,631,259 of JAFREQ010000084.1, read as the reverse complement.
TGTAGCATTGTGGAATCTGCATTTGTTGTTTTGTTTATTTCTGGATTGAATAAAGTGAAACTAAATCTCAGTTCAGTCTGATTATCAGACTAACTGCTGATGAGACATTTCTTTTTTACTCTGGTTTTAATGTAACAATTAATATTAGAGCTGAAACAAACAGTCGAATAATCCATGAGTCAATCAACATAAAATCAATAAACAACTGTAGTGACGACATCAACACCATCAGGCCACCACAAAACCTGAGGAAGTCCACGTGCTCCTCTGCCACCTTGACTTGGTGAAACATGGCTTGGATGGCCGCCATTAATGCCGCTGGCTCTTGCCTGAAACGCATGAGGACTCCTGCCAATGTGCTGGTCAGGTTTGGGCCTTGCAGAAGTTGACTGTTGAGGGAGACCCCTTCAAACTCTGCTCCACAGTCGAACGCAACTTGCAACGTTCCCTTCCTTGGATGATACAATGCATGATGAGGTATGTACCACACCTTTCCCTCACATGGTTCCAACTGATGCTGTGGCACTTGTTCAGCGTAGCCCTTGCTAATGACATCCGAAAGAAAGTTTGTGTACTCTTCATGAAACCTTGCGTTCTTCTTCTTTCTCAGGCCATGAATACGTTGCTTAGCAACACAGAGGTTGTTTGGCATGGTGACATTTTCCTTTTTAAATGGCAGTTTAAGCACGTAGTGTCCCTCTTGAAGCTGAACAGAGCTTTCCACTATTCCCATGGACCTTTTTTCCTCTCTAGACATCTCTTCTTGGTCATTAGAGGTTCTCTCATTAAAGTCGCGGTGGTCCTGGTTGATTAATAATTCCTCGATCCTGTCGATCTCAGTCCTGTTGACGGTGAATGCAGGGTAGCCATTCCCATTCTGCCTGTCGTTTCCTTGTAATGGACCATTAATTACCCAGCCCAGTAAGGTTTTGATTGCATATGGTCCATCGCCACTGAAAACCAGAATTTCCCTGCGTGGTAGAAGCTGAGAGGTTTGCGTTTTAACAAGAAGAGATGTTATGTCATTTTGTCGTTGGAGCAAGCTGTGAATGTCTCCTGATGTTTGATTAGTGCTTTGCGAGGGTTCATCCTTAAAGCCACGGTGATCAGATACAACTGCCTTGTCCATTTTTGGGTGAGTGTTGCTTTGCACTGCATGAAGAGAGAGGTGCTGCTGTGAGGACTGCTCATACAGGATCAGAATTTATATTAGGAGTGAGATGGGAAGCCATGTCTTTAAGTTGAACCTTTTTCCTAAAATATGACTCCATTCCATCAGATTTTCCACCTGTGACACTGCTGCCATCACAGGCCTGCAGTACTGCTAACCTAGCATAGAGGCTGCTAATTCAGTGTCCAGCTGCTCCTTTTTCCTCTTAAGAAATTCCTGCTCCTCCAAAGCATGCTTCCCATTCAAAGCAGCGGCACGCGCCAAGAGTGCAGCTTGGTGCTTGTGCTTTGATGCGTGTGGAAGAGGTGGAAGAGTGGCTGCTTTTGCAGCTTTTACAATTTGACCCTTTACTGGAGCTTTGCGACACCACATTAGAAATGCTGTCATAAACAACAACACTCTTTACCATCAACGCCGGTCTCCTCTTCAGCACCGGTGTCCTTTTTAGTATTGTCACCAATGTCATCATTACCATTTTCATTAGCATCAGCAGGGCAACTTGGAACATTAGACAACCACTGTTTAACCTCAGCACTGAAATCACTGACATGCAGCATTTTTGCTTTGTACCACACATCATGTTTTGTTGCTTCATCAATAGGCAATAACCCCAATAATGTCACGTGCATTTGTTTGGTTTCATCACACAAACCCTGGTACTTGTCAAATGTACATTTCACCTCTTTCACATACTCTTTATCGCCCATTAAGTTCGCAATTGTTACCTTTAGTTTAGACAGTTTATTTAGTTTAGCTTTTCTGTCCCATAATGCTTTCTGTGTTCATTTAACAGAGCGCTGTTTCACCACGTCTGTTTGCTGCTCTGTGACTTTGAGTTCGGCCTCATTCACCGACAACAACAACAATGGTGAATACACGGCTCTTACAAACAACTGTTTTGATAATTCAGCAATTTTTGAAGTATTTTTCAATTAAAAATGGAAACCACTCTCTGCTTCCAGTTTTCTGCTGCGTTTCTCTCTTTTATATCAGTGAAAAGTGAATATCTTAGGTTTTTCATTCTTGTTGTCAGACTCAGAACAAAACTCATCCATCACAATTTCTTGGACATGCACGCAGACTTCACAAACCACATCGCATCCGACTGTCCTCACCGCATTAGTGAAGTCATCATTCATGAAGAGCATCTTCAGGAGTTGGCCCAGCATGCAGTCTGGGTCTGCCCGTCCTGCAAAGTTAAACAGGAGTCAGAAACTCAACAACCAATAAGAAACAAGCTTCAGTTCAGCTGAGAAAACCTTGACTGGCACATTGACAGTGCAAAAAGTTCAAAGACCATCTGTGATGATCACATCAGGCAACAAACCAGGTACAGAAACCTGGTGCTTTGGAAACTGTGGATTGTTATAAAAAGACAAAAGACAGAGTGGTTATAGAAATGTAAACGGATGATGACCTGGATGACGGTCATCAAACGGATCGGGATCTGCTTTGTGATACTCTCCAGTCTCCCGTTCAATCAGCTCTGATATTCTGCAGAAACACAGAAATGAGACACAGTCAGCTCCATGAAAAACTTCCAGAGACACACATGGATGGACAGAGAGGGTCTGACATTAAGCCCCACCTGTGTCTTATCTAATAAAACAAATTACGATTACAGAAAAAAAGATTGCTAACTTATTAAGGATGGACACCAGCTGCTCTGTGGTGCCCTGCTGTGCTTCTTCCCATTCGTCCAGCAGTGCTGCGAGATCCGCTTTGGCATCCACGGCCATGGCCACAGCCATGGCAGCAGACACGGCGGCCGACAAGGCAGACGACAGGACAGCCGACACGGCAGCCGGCGGTGCTTCTTCTGCGGAGGACATCGCTGCCTGGAAGACAGAAGGAGGAGAGGAGGTAGAGGAAAGAAAAGAAGATGAACAAGTGAGGACAAAAGAAAAGGAAAAGAGGAGAAAAGAATAGGAGGGATGGTTAAATAAGGCAGTTCAAATCAATTTCAAAGGCTGTGGATACATGGTTCTATGATGCCTGTTTCAGCATTGTCTTTCTGGAATAAGTCCAGAGTCTGGACGGCAGCACATGTTGCTAAGACCTGTGTGTATTTGTCCCACTTTCAGCCCCTCTCAGATGAGCTCAGACCCCGAGAAGTCAGGCCTGTTTCTGGATGTTGGTACAATATGGTTTTTGCTTTGAACTGTAGAGTCTTATTTTGCTTTTGTAGCTGCAGTGATGAACTGTGTCTTTCAAAGAGCTCCTGAGCTCATGTAGTAATAACGTTTATACAGTCATGTTGGATGTTAATGCAGTGAAATGAGAGATTGAAGGTCACAGACATTCAGTGTTGGTTTGTGTTCATAAAAAAAGAGTTTGGTCTCATGTCATGTCTAACAGTGGAACATTGTTTAATGAGATTACAACGTATATCAATATCAGCCAATATCTTTATTAATATTGCAGGAATCATTTCAACAATATCTCCCAGCTCAACATGGAGATTCACCAGGATCATAACACCAGTATTATCATGCATGTTTCTTGTATGTTGTGATTCCTAATGTTTACGGGTCATTCATGAGTGGCATCACAGAAACAAACAGAGGTTTATGAGTCAGAGGTTTTGTAGAGAAAGTGAATATGAGGGTACAGAAACTTGGAGGTGAACGACACAGGTTCACTTCCACCTGTTCTTATCCTGGTTCCATCATCTTCATATCCACCAGCTGTTGTCGGAGTGTGACTCAACGCTGAGACATTTCAGAAGAGGCTGTTTCAGAGGATGTGTCTCCGTGGTTGTGTGAGTCCAAACCAGCAGCAGGTGTCCTCCTGTCAGGACAGCTGGTCCATCAGAGGACACCTTCCTGTCTGTGAGCCGAGCTAACGAGGCGGGCACTTAGCAAACTTAGCTAACTTTCCTAAATTCAAGCCGCCTCCTTCGGTTCATGTGTGTTTCCTCTCAGTCACTCACTCAGTCCTGCTCTTCTCTGGTTCAAGCTTCTGTGTGTGAAAGCTCGGACAGGAAGCAGCAGCGTGTTGACAGTCGGTCGCCTCATGTCACTCACACACAAACAGCCTCAGCTAGCAAGAAAACGGAGTTTAAAACCAGGCAAACTCACCTGCACAGAAACTTCCGGCTTCTGTTTCTCACTTCAACTCGTCGGTGGCACAAAGATCCGCCAAATTAGCCGAAAAGGAGCAAATGAAACGACGCCGACGTGAAACGTTAAAGAAAAGAAAAGTTTCACGTTTATTTTTCAAACTTCTCCCGGCGGCCGCACGTGACGTCACCGAACGAGTCGACGTTAGATGACGACACACGGCAAAGCGCCTCATGGGACCTGTAGTTCAAACCTGCAAGAACCCAAACCTGGTTTAGTTCAGTTTTGTGTAGTTTATGTGTTACATTTTTTTTATTTAGCTTTATATAATATATTTTATTTTATAAATTTGAACTGATATATAACCAGTTATGTTCTTACACATTTTTGTTCAAAACCAATACGACCCACGAAACAATCTTAACTCAAGGTTCACTGACAACCACCTATTCCAACCTTGAATAATTCCTCAGAATCAGTTGCTGGGTTTTTTTTGCCAAGTAGGTTTTCACATAGGATGAATTTTACTGTGTTGTGGTGCATAATGATAAATAGAATTATAAAGAAAGAAAATTAAAAGTACTGTCAAGAATAAATATACAGTAGAACATTGACCATAAAGCGTGAAAAACTATGTTAAATATGTAATACAATAAAATACATTATTTCAGTGAAATGGCTGGGCAGTACAGGAATATTTGAAATGTTCAGCACAGTCGTCCAGAAAAGACGTCTGTCTTTGGCAGGTTGTTCAGTTTTTCAGCTGCTGCAGGAAACATGTTGGGCTTCTTGGTGAAGGAGCTGATGTTCAGCTCCCACCTGAGGACCTGAAGGTGATGGTGGTGGCCAGGAAGCAGAAGGACTCCACAGATTCAACTGGGCAGTCACACAAGGTGACGGAGGCGGATGAAGCTAAAACCATCTCCACTGTCTTTACAGCGTTGAGTTGCTCTGACTGCACCAGGTCATGGTCCATCTCCCATCTGCAGACAGACTCATCTCCACCACAGAGGAGTCCAGTGAAAGTGGTGTCATCTGTGAACTTCAGGAGCTTGATGGACTGATGACTGGAGGTGCAGCCTCAGGGGGTCTGGTGCTGATGGTCCTGGAGTCAGAGTCATGTTTCCCCAGATCCACATGCTGCCTCCTGTCAGACACTGGAATAGAACAGCTGCCACACGTCGAGATGCTGATTTAAGAAAAATATGGAGCTCTATGTTTCTACTTCTGTTCATTATATAATAAAGATAAAATACTGATCAATTATCAATAGCAATAATTAATGTTAAGTGCTTGGCTTGACTGGTCATTCCCCCTGAATTATACCAAGAGAAGGACAAACAAGTGCAAACAGTTTATTGAGTCTTTTGGACAAAAAGGTTTTCTACATTCACTGAGAAATAGTCAGTGTATTCCATCAGCACAATTTGAATGTCTTGGCCTGCAACTGTTTCCAGATGCTTGTTGGAAAAAAAATTAAAACAAAAAACTACCAACAGAGCAGCAACGCTCTGTTTTTATTTACAAGGTTATATGAACCACATTTAAAACAGTTAAGCAGTCATATCAAAAGCAAGAACACGAGAGCTGCCAGTCCACAGCAACAGGGTTCCTACACATCCCTTTTCAAAATGCTGTCGCTATACAAAGTCCTGGATAACTGAAGATTTTATTCACTGTTTAGACCAAATCACTCCAGACCTCAAAAGAATGGCAGGATGATTCTTTACGATCAGTGCGCTCTGATCTCTAACTTCTCTGCAGCAACTGGCAAGCAAAAGTATTTCTATTTATCAATATCAAGCTACAACAATTAGTCAATTAATCAATTAGTCAATCAACAGAAACTTTATTAGCAAATGTTTTAACAATAAAGTATCTGAAGTCTTCCTTTATGTAAAAGATCTAAACATGTTTTTGTTGAAAGTGTGTGCGGCCTCTCCTCATTTCCACATCATAGTAAACTGAAGATTTGGGGGTTTTAGATTTTTGGTTGTAAAAAACAAGACATAGGAAATTGTGATGGGCATTAAACTAAACTGAAACAATCATCAGTTACAGGCCAAAATCAATAACATACGCAACTATTCATTGAACATTGCATGGGGCCAATCAATATTATTCTTTTTCAGAACATTCAAATCTTGAATAGATCAAATCCGTGATGTGTATTTTTTCCAGACATGTGTAGGAACCTTGTGGCTCGGCTAGTGTGTTTTCAGTTTGTCTCCAAACAGCGTCATCAGGAGTCCATACAGGAATCCTCCCGTGAGGATGAGCAGAGTGCTGGATATGGGGCCAAACGACAGGAGGGAACCAAACACGTAGAAGAGCAGCAGCAGCAGTATCGTCCTGTAGCTGGCCAGCAGACGCAGGCTCAGTCTCGGCTGGCGGTTTCTCTCCAACGTCCGCCTGGATATCGGGCTCTGCTTCACTTTCGTGGTGAAATCCGGATCCACCAAGTAGTGACGACCCAGGCGGCCCAGGAAGTCTGGCCGTGAGCAGAGTGCATTCATGTGGCCTCCGAACTGTGGCAAGACAACGGCAGGAAGAAACAGAAACAGTTCAGTCTGAGGTTGTTTTACTCATCACTATACAACGTTTATCAGAGGAGCACGCCAAAAGTTTAAAAGAAAAAAAAAAATGATCGAACTTGTTGGTTGTTGATCACCTTTATTCATATTAACTGTCCATTATTTACACGTGGAACCAGCCACTTTATTATACTTGAAAACGTTAGGGTTAGGGTATAACAAAGGCTGGAGTGGAATCTTGAACTGAGTTTCATCCTGTACTTTCATGACGTGTTTCAGTTGTATGCATTAGTTCATAAACAGAGTTAACTTACTACTTGAAAAGCATTTACTGATGTTTGGCCACTTGGGGGCAGCGGGAACAAGCTGTAAATGTAATATGGCCGTAATATCGCCCTTTAAAATGATACAGTCAACACTAACTTAAACATAATCACAGCAGTTATGCATGAACATCATTCATTTGGAGTCATGCGTCTGACCACAAGGTGAATTTCAGTCCAAATCTCTAATTTGTAACAGTCAGTAACTAAATGCTCCACTGTGTTCAGCTTGTCTCTAACTTTGTCTGCTATTCAGTGCTGAGCAGCCCGCTGGGCCGAAAGCAACACTGAGAGCAAACTAAAAAAAAGAGCTGAGTCCAAAAAACTAAATCGATGAGCTGAAAGACACTAAAACACTCCGTTCAGGTGACTTACCCTCTCGTTCACCAGAGAAGAGATCCTGTAGAACAGCCTGACCAGCAGGGCGTTCTCATAGCTCCTAATAGGCTGCAGCTCCGGGTCTCCTTGATAGTGAATTTCAAACCTGCGCAGTCCAGTTATGATCTGCACAAAAGGCCAAACACACACACAGACAGTCAGGGTTTTAGCCTTTGCAGCTCGACCCACAGTTCCAATGTCTGCCCTCTTTCTTTTTGTACAACAATGTGAAATCCTGACCTGCCTCCTGCCCAGGTCGGTCAGAATGAGCCCGTTCTCTCCCTGGATGCAGTCTGGCAGCTGCTTGCAGTTCCCATCATCCTGGGAAGAGGCCAGGTTGGATAGAAGCTGAGTCAGCTGCCCCTGGTTCAGCTGCAAAACAAAGACACGTAAAATGAAGCAGGTGAAGACCGACAGTCCGGATGTTTTGACATGAATGAGCAAGAGAAAAGTTCCCCAGAAGGTCCAGCTCTTTGTGCACAGGCAGCAACGTCACATGGGATTTACATGATCAAATAATCTAAGATACTGTATATAGATTATTGTTAGGTTATCAGATTTAGAGATCTATTCAGCATTCATAACTTTTACTGCCTGCTCACAGTAACCAGTTGGACAACAAGAACAAGTTTACTTAGCTTTTGGATTTAAGAATATCAAGAAAAGCCACTGGATTTGAAAATGTTTTCTAGGTCTAATAAAAAATAAAGAGAGTACCTTTACATTGAATCTTTCCTGGGACGAAATAAAACACAGGCCAAAAAAAGTAAACAACAGTCAAACTAATCTGACCTTAAAGATTTGGCACAGGTTCTCCAAAGCTCTGTCCAGGAATTCGTGAGTCTTTTTCAGAAATTCCCCACTCTCCTCTGGCTCGGCCCCAGAGAAGGTGTTGTTGAGATCAGAGGAGCCCATCCCAAACCAGGACAGGAACGAGTTGTTGGCCGCCACCTCGTTGGAGTGATCGGAGATCCTCTTGGCTGTGTGTCTGGCTTGTGCAATTATCTGGATTAACTTCATGACCTGTGAAATGGACAAAACATTCAGAGCACAGAACATCCGGGCGGCAACACAGACAGAGAACCACAGTTTAAATCTCAAAGAAAAATCCCACATGACGACGACACTCACTGCTCCTCTGAGCTCAGTGCCAAACATCTGCTTGTACTGGCAGTCCTGGCCTTCCAAAGCGTAGACGTGACTCTTCACCCTGAACACCATGTCGGTCATCACCCGTTGCCGTGACGACAGGTAGCTGCCTCCTTGGCCGGGCGTCAGGTAGCCGCGGGGCTGCCGGTGGTGGAGGACGTGTTCTGGCTCCAGAAACAGCTGCTCTCCTGGTGAGTGATGTTTGCTTTAGTTTTAGTTTCTCTGTATATACAAGATGTACTTTCCCATTTATTCACAGAGTGAAAGTGGATCGTCACACAGTCAAAAGTTGGGATAATATCTAGGGCTGAAACTAAGGATTGTCATGACTGACGGAGCTGCAGTTCACACAGAACACAGACAAAGTGAAAAATGCCCATCACATTTTCTCTGAGCACAAAGCGACGTCTTCAGAATATTTCAGACCCAAACCCAAAGAATTTCTGGCATTTTTGGTTAAACTTATTAATTAATTCATCAACATTATCGCTGATGAATGTTCTTCGGTCATATGACGACATTATTTTCACAATATTTTCACAAAAATCAACTGCAGAGATAAAAGTGATTGATTGAAAAAACTGCTCATGTCACCTCATGTCTGTGTTGTTTGCATCTCCGTTCTCACCTTTCTGGATCATCTCAGCAAGGTTTGGCTGAGCAAAGACTTTGGCCACTCTGAACACCATCAGTGCATTTTTGGCATTAACCAGATCTGTCCTCACGGTTCTGTTCAAAAAAACCTGGAAGAGCTTTGTGTACATGAGCAGGTTCTCCTGAACAAACGACTCCCTGTAAAAGAGCGAGTCAATGTCAGAACCAAACCGAGTACAGACATTAGAACATCGTCCCCTCATTGATCATCACCTGCATCTTATCTGGTCCTGAAACTGCAGCAGGACCACAATTATTATAATAATAAGAATTACACCAATTCCTGTATGTAGTTCTAAATATTTTCCTGTTTCATTCATGCTTGCAGGGAAAAGACGACTCTCTAGAAAAAGACCTGACGTTCACTGAATAATTCCAGAAAAGGAATTATCAATTAAAGCCAAAAGACAAAGATATCAGATTCACCATTTGTCAGGTACTGTTCTGTTTTGGTCCGGCTGAGGATTGGCCTTCTCCCCTGTGTATCTCCACGGTTGGATGTAGCTCAGCCATGTCTCCAACACCTAAAAAACAGAGCAATAACTGAGAAATTGACATTTATTGGACTGTTACACGTTGAAATTCTGGATGAAAGGGTGCATCAGTTAAATGGTTAAAGGGGGAAAAAAGAAGGGAGCGGTTTCCCTGCTGGAAAAGTTGAAGCAGAGCCAAAGAAAAACCTACCGCTCTGAAAGAGGCGTCGAGAGGCCAGTGGCCAAAGCAGTGCTGGAGAAACAGGTATAGTTTCTGCTGCACAAAGCGCTGCACCACCACTCTGCAGGAGAGAGGAACACCGACATACACAGGATTAAATCATTCAGTCAGTGAATCCCATTCAAACATCCTTAAGCTAAGTTGTGTATTTCATATGGGCAGGAAAAGTCAACATCCAACGGTGACCAAGACCAAGTAGAGTCAAAGGAAAAACAGGCAAGAGACAGACAAGTCCAGGAAATGAATGGGTCGACCTCTGACCTCTTGAACTCCTCCAGCGGGCTGGTGTGAGTGTGTGAGTGGGCTGAGGGTGAGGAGGACAGCTGCTCCGGCTTCAGGCTGTTGGAGAAGGCGTGCAGGTGTTTCACCAGCAGACGAACCACCAGCACGTGCTCCTCTGTCGGGCTGAAGGGTTCCTGAAAAAGCGACCGGTCACAAAGTGCTGCACAAACACACGACAAACAACCAGCTCCCAGTTTCAGAAAGCAGCCAGTTGAAATGCATCCCAGTCCCAAAGCAGCCAAACTATCACCAAAGGCTCAGAGCATGTTCTTATTTGATAGAGTACAGAGGTCTCACGTCCTCAGTCGTGTGGTTCTTCCAGTATCACTGGAGTAAACTGAGCCTGGACCGAAACGTCAGTTTCATGCACTGAGGAGTTTAGTTTGCTGATCTGATGTTAATGTAAGTGGCAGTGAGCACATGGCTTTGTTTGCTCTGTGCAGACGTGCTTCGATCTGTTCGGATCTGTGTTTGCATGATTTTATTCCAATGACAGTAGTGACTGAACAGCTGCTGATACTCAACATCAGACTTGGTTGTTTCTTCTGAGCAGCGTCACTTCAGTTGACACCGTTTCTGCGTCGTGACTTGGAACTTTTATTTCTCATCCCAAAATGAGGCTGTAAATCTGAAAACTATGACACTAATTAAGAGCTACACAAACATCTGATATATAATTTAGTCATTTAATACTTGATGTAGATACGGTGAGTTTGATTTGATACATTTTGATTTTCTATCATTTTGAAATTATGACTTCATCACAACCATGATTTATTAAAATGTAAGATCACAATTACATTTTAATAAATGACACTGAAACAGAAAGACAGGTGGGACCTCAGTGCTCCATTAACTGCTAACTGCAAAGCTGCTCGGTCAACATGATGCAATGTTTCCTCTAGATAATGTCAGCAAACACAAACATTACCTCTGAAGTACGTTCTACATAAATTTGGGCTAAGAATTAAAGAATGCATCTAATAATTAAATTACTTTATAAATGGCATGTAAAATAATGATTGTTGAAAATGTAGTAGTAACTTTTGCTTTACAGAGAGCAATAGTGTCAATAGAAAGAAACATTTATCAACCACATAAACAGGTAAAGCCACAAAGCACACCAGATGTAGAGAAAGAAGCATGCCTTCCAAAACAGCAAGAGAACGAAACACAAACCAGTAAAAAACTGCTCAAAGATTCAAACTCCAAAGCTTCATTCCAGGATAACTTTTTCTGTCAAGGATACTTCTCTGCTGAAATTCACATTTTACAGTTGGACTTGAGGCCTCATATAGGAAACAAAAGAGAAGATTTTGTTTGATCATTAAGGCAGAAGGATTTTCTGTTGACAGCAGTCCATCGTAGAGGACAATGACATGATCTGTGTAAGGACCAATCTCTGCTGCTGGTGGATCCCTACATGAACATATTGACAATAGCTCTTTTCCAATAGTCAGCCAGAGGGTCATTAAACATGGCTGATGTTTAAAGTCAAGTTCATTAAGAAGAGGAGAACTAATTCCTGACCTGGGTAAAAACAGACTGACACGAACAGGGAACTACTGCTATTAAATGAGGCTCCATCGTCTTTGATCAGTTCACCTCCACGTCCACCTTTTAATAGCCAACCTATTTTTTTAAGAAAAGCCAAAACCATTCACATAATGGCTACTCATTGCAGAAGCAGGAAACATGCAACTAATCAGCCGCAGCTAATAACTGCCAGCATTCGTTTGGTGACTGGAGGGACAATGATTCACCGTGTTCGTCAATGTGAGAGAAGTACCCTTGACCGCAACCTTAACTCATTGAGGTTTACCTCCAGGAGGCCCCAGAGGGGCGGGGGTGAATGAAAAGGTAAAAGTACTTGGTAGGTGTGGAGGGTCCCAGAGCCTGGTGGGGCGTGGGGTTGGCACGGCATGCTGGACATACTGAGGCGATACTGCAGCAGCGCCAGCTGTTCACCCGTAACCACCAGGGGGGAGAGGAAGATGAGGAAGAGGAAAGACAACAACGAAAAGTGGAGGAGGAACAACAGCGAAGAGAGGAGGGGGAAAAGTGACAATAAGGGAGGGCGAGGAAGAGGAGGAAGGAAAAGAAAAGGCAGCGAGAGGAAGGTATACATGAGAACAGGAGAAAAGGAGGCAGCAGAAAAGGAAAGTGCAACCAGACAGAAACAATTGGCCAAAAATGTTCAGGAGGAAAAAGCAGAACAGGAGAGGAGACAAACAAAAATAAAACTTTGACTGTGGGAACACAATGCTTTCATCGCTGGGGAACGATGCAGAGACGTTTCCTGCTCCTCACACAAAGAGGATGACATGGTTGTAGGGATGGGAATCATCTCACTCAAGATCAAACTGGCGTATTTGTCAAGGGAAAAAAAAAAAATCACTGCTGCTAAAAAGTGTAAATGAATGGAAATATGTTTTTTTCCATCAACAAATGAAAAGTTATGATTTTGTACAGTTGTAATGTTACACATGCTTCCATCTGCAATAATGACAGCAGATAAACGCATTTCTTCAGTATCAGTACGAACAGGAGCGACTGCATGAAAATACTGCACCATATATCCAGAGACGTGTTCATATTTTAATAGATGTTTTCATTCCAGCTTTAATTCTTCCCATCCCTAATGTTTAACATCATTAACAGAGTGTTAAACTGTAAGATTCTGTTGGACCAATGAGGCTGTCAAAATAATCAACTGCTGTAAAAGATGCAAAATAGACGTGGAAATTTGTGTTTTGTGTTCATCTATTCGACAAATGAGCCGTTACAGGAAATTCAAGCTAAAATCAACTTGGCCAAAATCTTGCAGTTTAAGTTCACTCTTAACACGATGGACACAGAACACAGTAACTCAACATGGTGGTTAATATAACTGAAAGGGTGAGCATTCAGTACAGAGCAGGTACTAAGAAAAACTGCTGCGGGTCATTTAACAGCATGTTACATGAGGAGTTAAAGGGCTGTTTCACTGTTTCCTATGCAGCCTTATGGAGCAGTAATGGAGTTCAATCCATGATACAGAAATTTAATACGCAACTATTTTGATCATTCATTAGTTGTCCAATTCATTTTTCAAGCAAAAATGTCAAATATGTGACAGTTCGGCTTCTAAAATGTGATAATTTGACTGAATAATTTGATTTTTCTTCTCGTACATTACAATAAACTGATTAGCTTTGGGTTTTGGGCGGCGGGTTGGACAAATCAAGATCATCAGCTCAACCCAGAACTAAACGGTTCATCGGAAGATGAATCAATATTGGGAATAACCGTCAGTTGCAGCCATAATCTTGCATAAACAACGCACAAAACTACTGCCACATAAATCCTGAGGAAACAGTGTTGTTGGGTGGAAAAGCAAGTGTGTACTGCATCACGCTAACCATGCAAACAGCAGAGGGTCAAAGCGTGAGTAACTACAGAGCCAGATCCTCCATGCTGTGTGTCGCAGGAAAAGAAACAATCAACACCAGCACAAAGTCTCACTGTGACTGTATTCAATGGGTGGGAAGTCTGACTTTTATCATCATCACAACCCATTCAAAAATGTAATGTCTGCCTCTATTTGATGGACAGCAACCACCAACAAGTAGACTGTGTTTGATTGAGCCGTGTAATTCTGTTGGTTCTATGTGGAGAATACATGAAAGGGAAACAACAGTCTATTTTATCCTGGCATTTGGGGAATCAGGGACACGAGGACTCGCGCAGAACAACTTATATTGGAGCAAGCTGTGGGAGAGTCTCAACTTTCAATACACTTTATCATTATTATAATGGGTCTGACTGAAAGTCTCATCCGCACACAGCGGTTTCTTTACACGAGTGAGGTTGACCTTCACTGCTGTTTTACTGTCTTCTGAGGAAGCTCAAAAATCTGAGTACAGTTGCAGATTCTCAGTCTCAGTCAGTGTGCAGCATGATCCACAAGCAACACCAGCTGACCTGAGAGGAAATAGTACGGACATTTGTCCACAGGCAGGAGCGCAGAGCATCTCTGCTTGGAGATCCTCGACATGAAAATGTCCCCTGCATTGAAGGGGATCCAACTGCACAGAGTCGACAGACACCTTCACCATGTTGTGGCTTTTTGTTGGTGTTTCACATGCGACCACACACAGAGAGAACGAACAAAACAAACACTTGACATGGACATGCAGCATGCAAAGATCAGGAAAGGAGGCAAAAGCACTACTACCAGGAACACATGCCAGACTCATTGATGACGCAGCTTTAATCTGCAGCAGCTTTACTCTGCAGCTACTCATGTGCCTTAAATTCTAAAAAGGTTTTAAAAGCATATTTCAAATATAACAGAGAATGTGATGCTTCTAAAGTGGGGAACAGAGATGCCTGCTGTGCATTCACATTGCAAGCAACTCAAGAAAACTTAACCTCAGTCATCTGATTCGTGTCTGTCTGTCAGTGCAAAAGAGCTCTGCCCATCAGCAGGAAATCACTTTAACACTTCAACACTCCTGATGGTATTTGACAGGTGGCTGCTTGCAGTGTGAGAACAGTTGAGTGAAGTTATGCTTTAACAGTAATAAAAAATACTTCTGTTTAAATTCTAAAACAACAAAACTCTAGAATTTTCTCTATAACGAAGTTTATGGAAGTTCACCCGAGCCTGCTCAGGGTGGTTTTCATATTTACCAGTCAAAGTAACCAGTACATGTCTTTACAGTAGCAACATGTTCCCACCCTGGGCTCGCTCGAGGTGGGACAGAGAAGGTGAAGGTGTGGTGGGTGGGGTTGTGGTCAGCCAGTCAACAGCCAGCCGTGCGATGCTGCAGTGCAGAGGAGAGGAGGGGGGAGGTGGGGGAATATTTCTCTTACCTTCACCTGAGGAGACTGTAGCTTCTGGTACATCTCCAGAGAGTAGTGATGGAGCCAGATCTCCACAAACATCTGAGGACAAACGCACACACACACACACACACACAGCCTCAAATTCATACAGTTCAAACACTAGCAAACTGTTAAAACATAATCAGTTGAACAAATCTTTCACTTTGAGAACATTCTGTAGCTCTCAGACACAAAACTGCAGAAATGTATTGACAAATGATTTTATTGCACTGACAATCGTTAACCTTCTGTAAGTGGGAAGCACAGAGACTCACAGCTTAATTCATGTCTTACTTGTAACAGCGTTTCAGACCTCCAGATTTCCTGGGCCGCAGGGTCTGCGTTCACTGACGGTTGATGGAATATGTGATGTTTGAGGAGACTGGGGCTGTGAACGCCATAACCAGCAAAAGAAACACTGGAAGATCTGTTCAATTTCCAGAAGGAGAGAGGAATTAAAAAATGTTTTGACAAAATACAATATTTGTTAGGGTTGGTTTAAATGCAGTACATGAAGATAACACTGCAATCTTTACTTCTTCTGGCTAAAATCTTCAGACTCTTACAGATGTATTAAAATACCTTGGTGAAGGCGCAGTGACAGAGCCTCTGGAGTCAGAGAAAGGGGAGGGGGGGACACTTCCTTCACTGGGGAGGAAGTATTTGAGGTAAGTATCCACCAGCACAAAGTAGGCGCTGTCAGTGGAGCTTCCATGATGCCCTTGAGGGTAGTTCTGAAAATGTAAAGAGCACTGATCAGTTCTCCCTTTGAGAAATAAGGCAGCTGGTTGTGTTCATTCATAAGACAACAGCCAAGCACACCACGCATCTATATGTTATGTTTATTAGATCTTTATCTGTATGAAGCACAAAGGTCAGTCGGCCTTGAATGGATTTTCAAGTTTTAGCAGACAATGATGACTTATCCTCACAATTTTCAAGGTGGGACTAAAATGTCATAGTACTTTGGCAAACTCACCTTTGGTGTGATTAGACAGAAGGCAAAGTTGAACATGAAGAATTCAAATGGATCTGCAGAACATTAAGGTATGACTGAACTGCACAATGATGGAAAGTCTGTTCCCTTCCTTGTCTTGTATGAATACTCCTGTTGTCAGACAGTGAGAAAGTCTAGTGTGCATCAATGTCACAGAATAAACAACTGTAGACAACTGATTACAGCTGAAACGATTGGAAAGTTAACTGATTAGTCGACCATCAGGAAAATAAATTGGTCACTATTTTCATAATTGATTCATTGTTTCAGTTGTTTTTCAAGCAGAAACTAAAAAAATGCTTGATATTCTCAGTTTCCAGCTTCTCCAATGGGAGGATTTACTGCATCTCTTTGTCATTTATGATAGTAAACTGAACTCCTGAGGTTTGAGTCTTGGTCATATCAAAAAAGGCATATTAAATCTGCTGACAGAGTGTCGATTCAACAGACAGTAAACTGAGATGACACAGAACACTGTCCAGTGAAAGAAAACCCAGACAGAAGAGTGTTTGTGTTGGGAAGGATACTGAGGGCCAGGTTCAGAGTCAGCATGCCAGACAGGGGGAACTGCAGCTTGTTGTGGAACAGCGGACAGTCTGGGAGAACGCCCTCCTGGATGCAGGCCTTCACTGGACCCTTCAAGACACATCAGGTACGAGAATTCCACAGTGACATAAGCTGAGCTCAGCCGTCATAGCTTTCATTTCATTATTTTATTACCAGTCACATTTATCCTGCACTACATCATACACAGACTTATTCACAGTACAATTTACTGAATGAAAAGCTCAACATTTTGAATTTGATTTTTTTAATCTATCAGAATTAATGCAGATATGAAAAACATAGACAACAGAAAGACGTACTCATTACCCCAAACTAAACAACTGATCAGACCAAACAATAAACTGACTTTTGCTTAAGTTTTGCAGTTTTATTAAAATTGAATCTATAATTATTGTGAAATTCTAACCTTAATATATTAAATTTGCAATTAATTTCATGTGATGCACCACACCTGAATTCCACAACTCCACCTTATTGATTGCTGTTTGCAAGCATTCATTCTGTCACTCATGCTGCGCTGTCACAACAGGTGCTCTGTTGATTCGTTCATTAGGGAGCATCGAGCCCAGCAGTTCAATTTTTAGTTTGGAGAAACGGCTGAAGTGAACTTTTGCTTAATACATGAATTAGACAAGTCAGACAAGACGACGCGTCTGCCTCGAAGTCAAAACTGGAAGAAATGCAAATCATTACTTGCATGGAGTTCTGATTACAATTCAATCTTTTTCAATTGTCATCAAACATGTGTTGCAGATGGAATGCCAGTGATTGCTCTGAAATAATTGTTTAAGAGTTTAAAAAGCTGTTCAGTGCAGACACTGATGCAAATGTTCTTACCGGGAGATAATTGACAGGTATTTCATATTTGTACTCTTCTGCTTGAAGTTTATACACGAGCTTCATCATTGGCCCACTGAGAACAAAATCAGATAAGAAAAGGTTGTTTGATTTGATTCTTCAAACAAAGAGTGAGCAAAACTACACTTTGATCAGAGAGAAAAGAAACTGTAACTACCTGGGGTTTAGAAACTCCATAACAATGTTGTACTCATTGCTCCGTGAGTGCAGGAGTCGCAGGTTCCAGCCAGCGATGATGCCGTCCAGACTGCCAAACACACTCTCCACCAGCCAGGGGAAAATCAAGTGCAGCTCCTAAAGGGAAACACACACATTTACACTGTGATCACAAACTGGTAACACATTTTAACACAATATTTTGTCTGCTGTGGCAGACAGACCAACACGTCACAGCCGTGAAAACCTTTACTGTGGCTGTACGAGAGACAATACAGTGGCGAGCTGCATTGAAATGACATGCATACTTAGTAGGTGTTGGAGGAAGAAGAATGCAAATATCATCTAAACCATGAAGTCAGTTAGTCAAAGCAGTATTATGTCTCTCTGCTGTTTTTAATGTATGAAAATGATCAGAGCTTCTAGGAGGTAAGAGACGCAATATAGGAGACAGTAAACACACCAGACTGATTCAGATAAACCCACTTTAGACTTAGAATTAGATTATTATAATTAGATTATAATTGGATATAAGATTATTAATGAACAGTGAAAAACAGTGAAATAAATTATATTTTGTTACTGTCTAAAACAAAAAAGTCCTTTTAGCAAAGCAGTATATATGGTAACTCTGGTTAATTGAGTCAGCAGTGGACGGTTATTACTATGGACCATCGCTGTCCTCAAAAAAGTTCTGTGGCCACTGTTTCAGTGCAACACTGTCGATACTGGAGCGACAGACTACAGTGAAACACACACACTCACAGACTGTAAACACTGCTGCCTCACACTCATCCTTTCACTCACTGAAGCACCAACAGCACAACAGCTGCTCTCAAACAGAACTTCAGCTGTCACAGGACAAAAGGAACAATAATAACAAAATAATAACACATTTGGTGAACTAAATGTCTGTAACACATGAGGACATGTATCACTGACAAGACTAACTGACATCTAAATAGGAAAGCTCTCTTTTTCTGAGAGGTAAAAATGAGTACAAATTCCCTGTAAGTGAAAGTGATGAGACTCAAAGTGAAAGGCAGACGCCACAGTACGAGCAGCTGTCTCCTAACACAACAAGCATTAACCATAAAAGGTTCGGTCAGGCCTGTCCTGCTGTGTCCAGTCAAGAAACAGACAGCTGACTGAGTCGGTGATGTTGGCATCCTTTGCAAATATTTCTAGCCAACAGGCTCGTTGAAATACTATGTGGAGATGAACAAGAATATCACTTTACTGTACAGTGTTCAGGAAACAGCTGCTGTACTGTACACATGAAATACTGCACTGTACAGGCACTTCAGGTGTTGTTCAATATCAGAAGTAATGTCTTCATAATTGCATCTAATTCACCAATCAATACAATCAATTTAACAACACGAATATCATATTTGACGTGATAAGAAATGACATGACTTGAGAAACCACAGCGATCAATCATTTCAGTAAATGTGGCTATAAAAGG
This sequence comes from Holacanthus passer, assembly GCA_025331565.1. Classification (NCBI taxonomy): domain Eukaryota; kingdom Metazoa; phylum Chordata; class Actinopteri; family Pomacanthidae; genus Holacanthus; species Holacanthus passer. The sequence goes on along the minus strand of JAFREQ010000084.1, from coordinate 1,612,077 downwards.
CCACTGCTATTCACAAGAAATATAAGAGAAGACAGTGGAGGCAGGGTTCACGGTACCTTTGCAGGATATTCATCGATGATCTTCACCAGATCTTGGCATCGCTGGAGGAGACTTTTGGTGGTTGAATCAGCTTTAAGATTGGCCTGGAACAACAACACAACACAATGATGAGCACATCAAGAGACAGGTTTTGCAGAATCATTATAAGGGACAGTTCAGATGTAATCACACTAAGACTGAAGACAATACTGAAGAATCACGAAGAGTTAGATGAAGAACTGGATGAAGTTTACCAGCCGTCATGTTGAGTTCACACAGAAAGTGTAAAGAGAGACTCACCAGCAGGAAACTGGGCTGTTGCAGTGTTGGAGCAGCCATGTAGGACCCTTCTGATTATTCCTTCCTATGGTCAGTCTACCTGGATCCCACCTGGAGGAGATAAACACACACAACTTTTTAATTCCCTCAGCTGGAGTTACCTAGCTTAGCATTACTTTGTTAGCCTCCTCAGCAGAAACCAAACGTGATCCTTGAAACAAATGGAAGCTGTGCACACAGGATGATAACTGCATGGCCTTGTTAATCCCACAACAATGTCTCCCATTGACTGGAAAAGTCGGCAGACAGTCAGTCAATGAGCCGTGTCGGTCCTGAGCGGGCTAGCTAGCCGCGGCTAACTGACTCACGGCAGCTAGCAAAGAGCTAAACTGACGTGAAGTCGGTGTTTGTCCTTTACAAACAGGAACCACGACCTTTGAATAAACTTCTACACTTTCAACTGAACAACTTTTTACCTTCGCCGCTGACAGCAATTCAAAATGTACACTATTTCCCCATCAACCGCGTTTCCATCAGTTGTGATTCAAACACGACCGAGTGTGCGGTGATGGCTTCTTCTTCTTCGGTGTCTGGCTGACAGTCATTGTCCCGCGCTTTACCGCCCCCTGCTGGATGAACTCCAACATGCAGTTCAACTGTACACTCCTCCCAATAATAATGAATTAAAACAATAAAAAGAAATCATTTTTGTTATTACTACTAGTAGGTGTATGTTGAATTATTAGATTTATATATTACATTCTTAAGATTGCATGATGAACATGTCAACATAATGTAATAGTTATAAAAGTTACACCCTCCTACAGCTCTTGTCGACATCTGTCCAGGATAACTTGGCCTTGCGAGTGACTTGCATTGGACAAAAATAATGAAAAAAAACTCAAATGTTTTTATATTTTTTATTTGACATAATTTGGTGGTTTATTCACATACAGTATAACACAATGTTATCACTCAGTTCTTGATCTCAAAGCTTATCAGAGTTGTGAAGTTTAAAAAAGTTTTGCTTTTGAGAAACACAAAAGTTTATAGAAACACTGAGAAAATCTACTTCTAGTATATAAAGAAAGAAAACTATCAAAAATAGAGTTCTTTAATATACATTGATGTGAATAATAATTATCAGTTACATGGCAGAATTAATAAGCTCTACATAACGTATTCTCAAGCAAGGTCCATGTCATGTGTGCGTTTCCACTGAGGCCCGTATTCAATCCATGAGGCCTGTATGAAGCCCAGATCTTATCTGTGTAGATCAGCATTACATCTCAGAACAAACATAAATACACGTAGAAAACATTACATGTTTTTGTTAAACACAGTTAAATGTGTAGCAGTAAATCAGGCTTCTGTCATTAATTTATACTGTTTATAGGTGTAGTTTATATATTTCTGTCTGATCCTGATCTTCACCTGTGTGTCGGCCCAGAATGAAGAATTTGCAGTTTTGCAACAACTTTCTCATCATCTTTCGGTGCCATTTGGCAGATGCACTGCACAACTGGTTGTGTAGAAGCTTTAAATACACATTTTAGACAGAAAAAGGGACAAAGTAGGAAAAGGATGGTTGAAGTGTGGATATTAAAGTAAATTCACAACATCTAAATACAAGTAAATAGTCTGATTCTACTTTAGCCCACTAGTCTCTCTAACACTACAAGAAGTCACTTTAAACTCAGACCAGTTGACGTCAACAGTTTTTGGCATCGTTAAGAGAAGTTTGCTGATTTTTACATTTGAAGCAACAAATGCAGCTCGACGGCTCATGAACTGACATCGTCTAAACTAAAACGTGATCAGACTGAACCGTGTCCACTGGCTTCTGTTCAGATAATGAAGCTCATCCTCTAATGAAGCTCATCCTCTAGCAAACTGTCAGCAACATAATATGGATGTTAAATTCTGAGGCGTGTCATTGGTTGATTTATCGTTCAGATGCCACCACACTGATCTGAATTTCATGTTACAAGACAGCATTTTTTGTTTTAGCTGAAATTTGAAGTCAACTATGTCGCAAACAATAATGAATGTTGCTTCTTTTTCTGCACATTCATTTCTCAAAGTAATCACTTCTTTTTTGTTTCTGTCAGTCTTTGATGGCAAATATAGTTGTTGTCACAACCAACTGGCATAAAAAACATTCTTGATGGAACCTTTGCTTGTCCTCAGCGCGTACAGGATCTGTCCATAGTCAGTGTCTGTGTTCTCTGGGGGACTAGAGGGGGATCTCAGGAGGGTTGTTCCTCCTCACCCGGGCTTTCCTGCTCTCCTGTTTCAGCTTCAGAGTGCGAAGTTTCTGCTGCCGGCGTTTCTCACGGTACCACAGCTGCTCGCAGTACTCGTCCACACTCAGACTGTTGGTCCCCACCATGTGCAGCTCTTTGTAGCTCCTCAGAGGAAGCTGCTGAGGCAGCCACGAGTTCCTGTGTCCCGGCAGCGGAGGCGGCGGGTGGGGGGGGCCCGCCTGGCCGAGGAACCCGGGGCTGATCTTCCCGAGGACGGCGGGGCCCGGGTGGTTCTGGCCGTGGAGCTGCTGGTGGCGGGTTGGGTGGAGGCTGTCGTTGGGGATAATGTGAACGCGGTATCGTGCCAGGACGTGGCCGTAGGAGTGCTCGCGGCTGGTGCAGGTGTAGAGGCCTGCGTCGGCCATCTCCAGGCGTTGAACCAACAACCCCCGCTTCATGTGGAGGGAGCGGTTGTCATCACTCTGAGGGAGCTGAGAGCAGGAGACAAAAAGGAGGGTGTTCAAGTCGTCAGTCACATGTAATACTGAACACAGGGGCCCGAGGGGTCAGGGGGCCCCTGAGCCAGAGCCTCAGTTTGAAGTGACTTCACATTTTTTGTCAGAAAGTCACAGAGGTCAGTTAAATGTATAGATGCTCCGATTGAGTCCTTTAATATTGAGGCCAATCCAATTTGGTTTTGATTATTCTTCCTTCCTATTAAAGAGGTCACAGCAACATTTCATTGAAAAGCAGTCAAATGAACTCTGCTTTAAGAAAACAGAACCTGAATCTCAGGTTTCATTTATTGTTTATTTATTTTTCTTTTATATTTGTTAAGCTTTTTATTTGCCGCATACTGAACAATATCTCTGCATTGTGCAGTAAAATGTCAAACAGGGTATATATTTGAATTGTGAAGAAACTGAGAGACGTTATCACACCTGATGTTTGAGCGAATCAGGTGACAGACATGTGACTCACCTCCCTGCCTTCATGACTGAGAGTTTGCTGCTGGTTCTGTGTGTGTTGCACCGTCCACCTGAGCTCAGCCTGCGGAGAGCGAGGAACACACTCCAGGAAGGTGGAGTTTCCCTCCACGCCGTACACCATCTTCACCTCCACAGAGTTCGAATCTGACAGAGCAACAGAGAAAAAAACAGAAATAGATTTAGCATATTGGGATTTTTAATGGCCAGAGAGAATCTGAAAGGAGAGGGATTATAATGAATCAAACATTTTTTCCTTCTTTTAGTCTCATAATCAAACTCGTCTGAGAAACAGTTGCAGTTACACAGTACAACCCCTAGAGTGCGCCCTCCTCCTGCCTGCAGAACAGAATGGTAATGAAAGTATTTTATTCTCAGCCAATATTGTACATTTTTTGTATTATGGTAGTTCAGCTGTAGTGCATGAATATTTTTGCAAAAACGAAGAATGAAGAACTGGAAAAAATAACATCCACTGCTGCAAAATGATAAAAACTGCATCTCTGTTAAAATGATGGTGAAGACGTTCAGTGTGTCTCAGCTCCACACGACCAACTAACTGAACTCTGTATTACACCTACAGTAGTTATTGTATTAATACACTGAGCTTTCAGTCAAAATCAACACATTCAAATGTTTTACACTAATGATGCAACACCTCAAATTAAGAAAATAGAAATACACATCAGAATGTTTTTCAAAGGATTCAATAGTTTCTTTTGCTCATACAGGAGTTAAGTTTTGTATGTGTGAGATGCTCTTTCGTTTCTTTCCTGCATTGCACTGTGGGAAATTAGCTTATTGTTTTTATACTGACTGTTTTCAGTACTTAAAACTGTGACATTTGGGTCATGCTACATCCTCAAAACCGACAAACAGACATCAGGACTTTAGATTCAAACATTTTCTTTTCAAAGATGGATACAGTCCTGAAACTGAGTCTACGTCCTTCATCATCTACTATTCTGACTTAACAGACGCTTTACATTAAGACCGTCTTGTCACATGTGTGTGAGTTCATGAAATCTGGTTCGTGCTCTTTAAACGTTCGCTCAAAGCCAAAGTCAAACACAGTCAGGGATTTATGCAGATCTCTCATGGAGCCAGCAGCCGTCCCACTGTGACGCTTCACATTCCACGCCTGCAACAGCCCTTCAAAATACAACACGTAATCAGTCACAGAGCGTACATGTCAGTGGAAATCCTCCGTTTCTGACAAACTAACCAAGCTGCTCCTTCATTATGTAACTGACGGCAGGACAATATTCAAACCAGAGACAGTTCATTCACATCAGACGGAGGAAACCTTACCATCCTCTGTGACTGGGCACTGACTCCAGGGGTCTCCATACTTTACATCCTGCCTCCGCGCCCGCCTGACACACCCACCACACACACACACACACACACACACACACACACACACACACACAGAAAAATTTAGAATAAGTAGAATAAGTCTGTTATGTATGTTCACAATAGTATGAACTAGACTGCGTCCACTTTTTAACATAACTTTTGCTTTAAATTGAATTTAACACTTTCCTCCTGAATTTAATACTTTATTCATCCGACTGTCATCGAACATCTTATTACATTTCACTTGTTTCAGTGAAGCAGACAGGAGACCCATCAGTTAAACTACAGCTGACAGCAGCAGATAATGTAGTTGCCTTTAGATAAAGTTGTATAACAGCTTTAAATCCTCCTCCTCCTCCTCCTCCTCCTCCTCCTCGCTGTTGTTACTGGGCTTCTGCTGCCTCCTCAGGGTGAAAATATGAAGCTACTGTGATTATGAATGAGGAAACACGGAGCAAGAGCCGGCTATGAAAATACAGAATGTTGTTTCAGCCACAGTGTTGTCGTGTCTCTGTCTTGTGGTTCGACCTCCTCTGTGGTTCTGTGACCCGGCTTCTCTCTCCTGCACCCCCTCCTCTCTTTGTCCTTCAGACTGTAACATCTGAAGGTCTCTCTACACATTCATTTGTCCTCCTTTCCTTCAGTGACTCTCACTCTTTACCAGGTCTCTCATTTTCTTTCCATTACTCTTCACATTCATGCTCTGACTTTGGCAATGAAAGGATGTTTCTCTCTCTCTCTCTCTCTGTCTCTCTCTCTCTCTCTCGCCCTTCAGAAGAAGTCAAGTTCATTTCTCCCACTTCTTCCTTGAACACAGTTGATGACAGCTGCATATTAAAGCTATAACTCATGCTCTGTTGTTGACCTCTTGCTGGTGGGGAAGAACCTGGAGCAGGTCTGTCCGTCCCAGGAGCAGTAGGGGTCTCTGGCCAGGCAGCACTCGGCGCAGTCGCTCCCGTACAACTCGCACCTCTGGAGCCCCAGCTGGGCCACGCCGAGCTCGCTGGACACATACAGCTGTTGCTGTGGAGGAGACGGGGGGAGACAGAGAGACGAGGGGAGGAGGAGGTGAGGGGGGAGTTTGAAGATGAAGATAACGACAGAAAGTGAGTCTCTGGAGTTTAGGTCTTTGGCTTTGGAGCAAAAGATCCATGACAGAAATATGATGAACTCCCACCATCAGCTGCATTTTCCTGTAAATTTATCTCAACAAAAATGTAGTTTGAAGACAATTTTTCCCATTTTTGTTTTTTAATGAATATAAAACAAGTTAGCTGAGCAGACTTGCATCTTATTATTTCATCTTAGTAAGTCATTTTTGGCCAAATGAACCATCAGATCTACTTTTTATAGTTCACTGAATTGAAGTAGTAGTAGTAGTAGTAGTTCATAGTTCTGTAAGCTGAGTGAACAGCACAGATACACAGACAGACACATGAAAGTCAGAGGACAGACAGAGCAACAGATGGACCTACTCTCTTGGTTGACAGCTCCATGCTCAGGATGGGAGATGGACTCTGGAGGATGAAAAGGAAAATGGATGAATTTAGAAACCTGCTGCATTACACGAAACATACGACAGCATTTAGACATTCAGTATCATCCACCTAATGACATGTAGATATATGAATATATATATGTTGATGTTTATGATGACCAGGGTAACAGATATGATTTAAGAAACAGGAGAAGAATCAATTAAGAATAATTGCACCAACCGCACAATTCAGAGAAATGCTTTTATGAAAGTTGATTTTTGTTCTGTGACGGATGGAAAATGAACGGCACCAAACAGCTTCTGTTGAATCATGGAAAACAGCCTGAAACACAACACTGGGCTAAAATGGACTAATGAAAGAGACGGGCAGCTCATGAGACCATGACCATCGGCATGACTCCTTAAGAAAACTGATATTTCAGCTCAGGGCTACGTTAAATGCTTTGAGGTCAGGGCAGCTACTGAGAGTAGAAATCTAATGAGTCCTTCCTCCTTCAGAAGACTAAATTACCCCAGAGCTCCATTTTTCTAGCTCACTGACTTGTTTCAGAGTTTCACAAAGGGAGTAAATGACCCCTGACCACTCAGAGCGACGGCTCGGTCTGAGGGAGGAGGAACGGGACTCGATACGGTCGAGGGAAGGAGAGAACGTTACGGTGACGTGGCCGACCGACCGAGAGCCTCCTCTGTGAGCCGGCCGGCTGCAGAGCTGCCTCCTCTGGCTCGGAGCCAGCAGTCAGTGGATAAAGCTATGAAACAAACACTGCAGTTCATCATACGGCCGTGCAGTCGATGCCGGCTCGTTCACCCCCGGCCCCGCTTCGTGTGAAGCTGGTGGAAATGGGTCAGTTCCTGTTTTAATCTCATCTGGTTTCCTGTTTGTTTGTGTCTGTTTTTGCTTGCTGTGGTTTTCTCTCTTTCTTCCTTCCCTTCACCTGTGTTCTGTTTAAAAGCCTCATTTCCTCATGTCGTTTTCTCCCACTTCTTTTAATTCATCTCTATTTCTCTCCTCCCTCTTCTGTTCTTTCCATCTATCTGATTTCTCTATTTTGGCCTTTTCTCTCATCTTGTTTCTGTCCTCCTCGCTCCCTCGCTCCTCTTCCATATTAGCTTATTGACACAGAGGACCTTGGGAAATATGCGGCCTGCTATCTGTTTTTCTGTTTAGTGGAGTTATTCCAGACAAATATGTTCCACTGGAAACTGAAGTGAGGCCAGCACATCCCAGGGTGCAGGGCCGGCAGATGGGCACTGGGAGACACCAGAACAAGCTCCGCGATTTTAGCCATAAAAGTCCTGTGTGGCTCCATGAAAAAAACAAAAAAACAAAAACACTTCCTGTTTGAAAGTGTGTCACCAGGATTCAGGTAAAGCAGGCGTCGACTCACAGGTTGGTCCAAACGTTGTATGAAAGAGTCTCACGCTGATGTGGGTATGATGCATTACGGGAAACTTTATTGAAAGCTGTATCTCACCTGGAAAACAGTCAGCTCCTCTAGAATGATCTCCTCTGTGTCCCAGTTGTCTTTGATGACCGACACTGCTTTCACCACCTTCCCATCATCTGGAAGGAAAAAACATTTCCTGACGTGTCAACACACAAACACTGTGGCTACACTCATGTAAATATACACATGAAACTATCCATTCATTCATGTTTAGTTTTATTCAGTATTATGTTTAAACAACACAAATGCTTTCAGGTTAGAAAAAGTAACTTCAACACAATAATGAAACTACAATATTTTCTATTGACCTTTTTGAGAAACAGGACTCAAACAAAGAAAATCTAATTTACATCACGCAGCAACAGACAGTCACTGACTGAATGTGTGACTAAGGTTCCACTTCTGAAGTTGTGATTAATGCATCAGTCAGTTGTTCAAATGACGGCCCCAAAGTCACCAAACGTTGAGTCAGTGTTGCTGTGCTGAGGAATCCAGAAACTAAACACACACAATATAAGAAGAAACCTGAGGGAGGATTTATCACCAGCTGTTACAGTGAAACTACACACTGGATGTGAGCTGCATAAACACACACAGGAGCACGAACACACACAGGCCGGATCACGAGGACACATTCAGACACATGGTGGGACATAAACCTACAGAGAAGGAGACATTCAAGGACAAGTGGACACACACACACACACACACACACGTTCTGTACTTCTGTGCTTGTGAGGACCCTCATTGAATGAGCATTAACCAGTTTAGTTACTGTAAATCTGATTCTAATCTAAACCCTCAAAACCAGGTCTGAACCCTCAAACAGCCCTTTGAAGGTCTGTCTGAAGGCGAGGACGGACCAAAATGTCCTCACTCAAATTTGTTCTCACAAAGACAGATGTACAAGTACACACACACACACACACACACACACACACACACACACACATAATGTCAGGATGCTCCCAGGGAACCTCATAAACCTCAGAGAACCCACTGTGGGAAATCTCCTGTGTGTGTGTGTGTGTTTAGAGCTGCATGTCCCAGACTGAGACTATTACATACTGCGTGTGTGTGTGTGTGTGTGTGTGTGCACAGATGAGTCTGTCAAACAAACCTACCCTACATGGACTAATGATGTACGTAGATGTCTGTGACCATCAGAGACCTTCGTCACATTTCATTTTAGAGTCAAGATAAAATCTGGTTTGTCTGTGTGTGTGTGCGTGTGTGTGTGTGTGTGTGTGTGTGTGTGTGTGTGTGTGTCGGACAGCAGCAGGCGTTTCTTCTTCTTCTCTGAGTCTCAACCCAATAAGGCAAAAATAAACATGAAGAAACCACGAATCGAGACGAAGCTGAAGCTTGAGAAGTTTGAAAAGGCTCCTGGAGGAGCTGATGATGATGAGACGCTTTAAAAATGTGCGTGAACAAGTTCATCATTCAACAGGAATCTGCCGGATCGAGATCAGAGATGAGCTCTGTGTTTACTGAGCAACCGGTTCCCACTGATATTTACTTGCTTCTTTTATTTATTACAGCTGTTTTGTATTGATTTGTGAATTTACTTTTTCTGGAATCAGTTTATTGCTCAAGAAGCGAGCCGACATAAAAACTGCGAATCTGTCAAATCCAACAGTCAAAGTTACTGATGGGTTCTTTTATTCTTGTGAGCTCTATGTTTACTGTGTTGTACTTGTACTTGTACTTCTTCCTGGTACAAGAGACAATCACAACATCACTATATCAGTTACATTATTCTATACATTCATGAATCAGTAATCTTAACGGATGGTGGTCCAGTGGGACTTTCTCTGTGTAGAGCTCCAGGCTTTGACCTTGTGGTTAATATTTATTATGGATTTAGTTAGTTGGAGGTCAGTGAACCAAACACAGCAACAGAAATCTCTTCTTCATTTTTTTTATCTCCTTAACAGACAAACAGTTTTGTCTTTAAAAATGTGAAGAAAACAAAACAGCTCAAAAAAACAGTGTTTGTAAGGTTTTTATATGAAAAACAGGACCGAGTCAAACAGCAGACATGTTGGTCCAGATCCAGAACCTGGTCCATCGTGGCACCTGAATCTCAAAGGGAGGATTTAACCGAGGAGGAACGAGCGAGACCTCCCTTCACCTCAGAAACAAGATGGATGGAGCAGAAGAAGAATTTGTTTTATCAGCAGTGAGCTGCAGGAAATATCTGCCATCCCATTTCTCATAGAGTTTAGAGTCAGTTAAGACGGATGATTAAATGTCATGCATAGATGGATATCATCTGCATAGCTTTTCTAAAATTCCAAAAGTTAAAACAGAAACATTAGCAGGGTCGAACTCAGACTTTTCAAAAGTATGTTTCATTTTTAGAATAAACCACCTTGACGTAAACACGTGGCTAAAAGACATTATCTATCCCGACTAACAGCAGGGGAAAAAATTATCAGATGGGAAGTAGAGTCAAATGATTCATCCTGGTCATAACTTAGAAAATCTGAGCACTTGAAAGAGCAGAAAGAGAATTTATCAGGCAGGTAAATGTGCAGTTGATGGGGAGATGAGAGATGTTGGAGAGGAATCCACTTAGAGGAGATGTATGGAGCCGCCGGAGCACCTCTGGCCCCTCGGCCTGTCACCAGCAGTTAAATAACCTCCACCATTTATCACACACACACACACACACACACACACACACACACACACACAGGATCACAATTACCTACATTCAGCTTCAGGGTTTTTTTATGGACACACACACACCAGGAGGGAGACGGAAGAAAACACACATGCACACCTGCAAACACATAAGTGTGTATGTTGATGTACGGACACACACACACACTCACACACACAGAGCAGACACACACACACACACAGAGCAGACACACTCGAGAACCCATTCACCCTGTCAGAAGTGTTGCTTTGGGATAAACCAGTAAACTTCCTCGTTTTCCACCTTCAGGTGCTTTAAACGATAATGAATGAATGAAGGATGTTTACACACAACAGATGAACAGATGAACCACACTCAGTCGCCCGTAACGACATTTTCATCTTGTGGTTCGGTTCAAATGTGAAGTTGTGGAAAGATGCGTTTTCTTCTTAAATACCTTGTGATTTCTGAAATACCCAGGTTCAAAAAGGTTTTCAACCTGTGTCTCCAGTTTTCAATCTCAATCTCACGTTGTGAAATTAAAACATATTATTTTGTTTGAAAAAATAAAACAACATCCTCACCTGTGCCCAGGTGTAAGACATCGTAAGGTCCGTCCTCGGCGTCCACCCTGTCCACCACGACCCTCTTCAACATGTAGGCGGCGTTGACCTGGGTCAGGACGGGTCTGCCGCCCAGAGGCAGGACGGCCTCCCACATCAGCTGGTGCTGCCGCATGAAGCTCACCACCTCGTCTGAGAAGTCCTTGGTGGACTTGTGGAGGGCGTCGTACGTCTCGCTGGGACACTGGAGGACGAGTCAGAGAAATATCATGAGCGAAACGGGCGGTTGGACACTTTAGGGTTGGAGTGAAAATATGACATAAAGAAAAGTTTTTTGTGTTTATCTGACAAGTAATCCAACGTAAAGTAGATACTAAAATCTTTGACATGGAACTAATAGATGATTTCCTCGGGGTGAACAGATATAAAAGTTTCTCCATCTAAGAGCACCTGGATTATATTTATCCGACCAAATCGATTTTACTGAAATATTAGAAACTGAGAGAGAAAAACACAGTGAAGAATCAGGGGATGAAGAAGAAAGGAATGTAACGTGTGTGTGTGAATCCTTCCACACACACACACACACACACACACACACACACGCAAACACTGACGTGGCTTCTGTGATCAACCACATGATCCAAACCCACTCCACAGAGGTGAATTCCCCAACAGGGAGAATGAAATAACACCTGACACACTCAAACACTAAAAGCTCAGCCTTCCTGACAAGTTGAGGTTTCCCAGAGGAGTTTGGTGCCAAGGTGTTAAGTCAGTAGACGTTAACCCTCTCACTGCTTCACCAGCTTGTTTTCATTAGACGTGTGTTTGAAGTCTGATCTCACAGGAACTTCTCACTTATTCACACAAACATAAACATCATCCTGTCGTCACGATATTTAAACAGAATTATGGACCAAAAGTTTTAATAAGCACGTGACTGATACCTTAAAGGGCTAATTACAAAAAAACAGATTTTGTCACTTGCAGAAAGTTTCAACTGCAAGTTTTCAGATGTCTGATTGTTAAATTTCTGGTACAATGATACGATGAAAGCAAATTGAATTCAAATTAAAAATGCATTTACAAAGTTTCTTGTTCACTGAAAAATCAGTTGACCATCGACCGTTTTCATGGGGTCTGTTTATCTGGTGTAACTGGAGACACAAAGCTGTCGGGGGATAAGTTAAGGGGATAAATATCTCAAAACCATCTGCATTACTAAACACGACTAGAGATGAGAGGAAACAGCTGAAAGCATTTGATTGGAGGGTTTCTGTTCGTTCACTCTCCCGCCCCGTCTGTTTGTACTCACTGTGCCGGGCCTCGGATACGGGATGCGGCCCTTGTACTCCACCCAGCGATAGTCGGGACCTTCTTTGTGGGCGAAGGGCCCGTTGAAGGCAGCTCGGATAGATGCCATGGAGTAAACACACACGGCTGAACCACGAAATATGGAGCTGCAGGAGAAAGAGGAGTTGTTGATGTTAGTTACATAAAAAGGTCGAGTAGGAAAGGATGAGGGCTTGAGAGAAGACGGAAAAAGGATGAAAGAGTGAGAGAAAAGATGAGGTAGCGAGGAAGGATAAAATAAGAGGGAAGGAGGGATAGGAGGAGATGAGGGAATGAGCGAGGGAGGAGAGGAAAAAGAGTGTTTTATTACATCAGGGTTACAATAACACAACCAGCTGGGCCTCTTGACCTTTGACCCTGACACCCACCCACACCTGACCTCTCTGATCCTCCGTCCCGCTGGGCGTGCACGTGACGCCTATGAGTGTGCATGTAGCGGAGGAGGAGATCTTTGCAGCGCTCTGCTGTTCTGTCTAAAGGCGTTTCCTTCTACAGTAAAAGCAAAGTTTAACTCTAACTTTATGAGAACTGAAAGAAATACTGGACCCATTTTTCACAAGTCTCACATCTTCTGAACATTCTGTCATTCAGTTTTCAGAGACACAAATCAGGAAAAAAAACTAACTCTCTCTGTCTCAGTAACACTCCCACAGGATCTGGCAACGCAGATATCTCTTCCAAAGAAGTCAACATTCAGAACATTAAGCCAGTCGAACGAGAGAATGAGGCTCAAACATTACATTTGTTCTGTATCTAGTGATGCACTTTCTGTTTTGTTCACGACCCAGTTTGCTTTCATTCAGCCGCCTGGAGATCATGGAAGGAGTTCTCCACCAGAACTGATCCACAGAAAACATGAAACAGTGAAATGAAAAAATAAAATATGAAACTTTGTGATTTGTTTTTAGGAAATCTAAAGTTTGTCTTTAGCCTGTCTTTGTTTTTTCAAAGTGAGCAACATCGTCATGCATTTATTTATCCATTTGTTACCAAAGTCATTAAGTGAAGTGACATCTCCTGGTCTGACTCTGGATGAATCCTCACCTGGATGTACTGAAGACGCCATAGATGGTTGGGTTTTGAGGGTCCTTGGTCTCCAGAACAAAGATGTCCTCTAGAAAAACACAGTGATGCCTTTTAACGTTCAACATTATGAATCAAGTTTTGTTTTTTCAATCTGAAGACGTATCAGTGATGTGTCGCTCACACTGAGGACGAAACACCGGACGTCAACCTGTCAGATGAACTTCTGAAGCAATTTAAAACCATTTCATTGTATTTTTTGTTTTGTTTTATTAGCACACTAACAACTATTGTTAGTGTTGTATTGTTGTGAACTAATTTAATTAAAGTGAGAAAGAAATAAATTGCCAAATGAGGACAAAGAATTCAACAGAGAGAGTTTATAGTTCAGTCACTGAGCATCGCTTCAACAGGAGTGAGAACAGAGGGAGGAGAAAAGACGGAAGGAAAGGAGGGACAGGTCGCACACGTCAAACCTTGTCCTCTTTTCAGGAAGATGAAGTGAGAAAAAAAGGAGGGAGAACATGATAACAAAGGTCTTTTCCAGAGACGTTAAATGAGAAAGCGAGAGAGGTGAAGCCAGAAAGGAAGGAAAAGGAGGGAAGCGTTACCGAGCTCGTCAAACTGCGTGTCCACTCCCGACGGACCGGGGACGGAGCACACCAGCCGGGCTTTGAGGAAGGTGGTCCAACGGTTGATCAGACTCCTCTTCCCCCCGACGTCGTTCTGCACGGAGGGAGCGAAAGCATGAAAGACGAAGACAGTGAGAAACTTATCTTTTATTTTAAGTCAACCAGCAGCACATTCTCTCTCGGTGTCTGCGTTCCGACCTTGCAGACTCGAGCCACGCGGCTGTACACCCTCTTGTCCCACTGGCCGGCCTCCACCGCTCGCTCCTTGAAGAAGAAGTAAACCTTGTCGTCGTCCGGACTGTGAGTGTCCGGGATGGAGAAGGAGCCCACGAACTCCGGCTCTGAGGGGGAGACGGGACGGCGTTAGCAGGGCGTGTGTGTGTGTGTGTGTGTGTGTGAGAGAGAGAGAGAGGAAAAAAGGTAAAAGCGAGACATTAAATCTCTTCATGGGACTGATCTTCTCACCGTTGAGCCAGTTGTGATCGTAGGCTTCAGTCCGGATGTAATGTTGACTGCTGCCCCAGACAGGCGCACGGAAGATGGCAGCATTGGCTCCCATGAAGTCGACGGAGGTGCCTGCATAAAGTTCTCCATCTACAGAGAGAGAGAAATCCATACATCACAAACTCAGTGAAAATCTTTCTTCATCACTGTTGAGCACAGTAACTTCATGCAGACCACAAATTAACAGAACAATAAATTCTTGCTCGTGAAATAGATTTTCAAACTGGTGGTGACACTACAGAGTCACATGATTCAGAGCACAACGTTCGTTCTATTCCACAATGTTAAAAACACTAAATATCTACAAGCTGATTTATGATTAAAATGTTTGCACCTCTTTCTCTTTGCTTCTGTCTCTGTGAGCAAGCAACAAAACAAAATGATCAGACGATTCAATTTATACTGTGAAGATAAATGAGTCTCTGCTACAGGAGGAAACCAGCTGGAGTTCATTTATTCAAATTCAGCTTGATTTTTCAAAATAAAAGCATCACCTCAGAGACAGTACTCTCCTGTACTATAAAGCCTGACTTTTTAAAAGTAGGATCCTGCAACTTAAAATACACATTTGTCAGTTTCTATATTTGTCACATATTAAAATGATTTCAAATAATGTGTCAACAAAGAATTGGTGATAATGTTCGTTCACTCCTGTTTTTAATAAGCTCAGTTGAACATTAACGTTTAAACAGTTTATTGTCCAGCGACTTAAAGATCAGATTTCCACCATCGTGTCAACAGCTTTCTTTAATTACACGTCTGAATCCAGTATAAAGCAGAACAGGCTCCTGAAGGAATGAAATGCGTCCAGTTGCAGCACATATTCAGCGAACGCAGCTCCAAAGCTATTATTCAAACCGAGCAGCAGCTTTTTTAAATTATGCTCTGGACAAAGGCTGTAAACATGATCAAAACTGTAACATTCACATGTTTTGCATTTGCATTTTTGAATCAGACAGAAAAAGCGTTTTCCCTAAAGTGTCAGCAACCGAACCATCATGAAGGTCTTCATGTTTCTGTTTGGGCGACGAGGGAGCTCTTGATGAAGGTTCACTACAGTGATGGAAAGCACAGCTCAGTTCATGTTCAGGTCAGACAAAAATCCAAATGAGTTGTTTATGAAGCTGCAACCAACAATTATTTTCATTTAAAAAGCCAAAGATATTGAAGCTCATACCAGCACACTCTTGATTCATAAAGGACTAAACCTGATCAGGGGTTCATCTCATCTAAGAACTAATCACTTCAGTTCTAGTTCTGAAAATCATTTGTTGGAGACGAGATTTGTACAGTTATAGTATCACAACCTCCATGTTTAAGTTTTACAGGCCGAACACTTCGTTCATTCCTTAACCACGTTTGTTGACTCAATATCAAACTGACAGACCTCCAAACCAATTCACTGCAAACCCCCAGATTGAAACACAGCTACAGATGTGCAGTCACGTCCATGTGTGTCTCCAGCTGCAGCACTGACACAACTATCAGCTTCAAAAAGCCCAGTTTGATCACTTAAAGCTGATTTTATGGGGACTCTTTGTGAGAAGTATCCAAACGTAGTCGATGTGTGGGCAGCAGCTGACGGACCACACACACACACACACACACACACACACACGACACACACACACACACACACACACACACACACACACACACACACCACGGCTGAACGGACGAGCTGCAGTCGGGAACGAGACAGAGGTGGGATTGTACTGCAGAACATTAGTGTCACCAGAATATGAACACGGCTGTTAGAGAATGACACACAGTGATTTAATATATCTGTGTGTGTGTGTGTGTGTGTGTGTGTGTGTGGACACTCGGGACATTATGTGGGGGATGAGACCTACCAGTCAGTCTGGCAGTGAAGGGCTCCCTGGGACTGAAGGGACATTTTCCTCTGCCTGACTCCACTGGATGAGACAAGATGAACAATGGCTCCTACAGGAGAGAGAGAGAGAGAGAGAGAGAGAGAGAGAGAGAGAGAGAGAGAGAGAGAGAGAGAGAGAGAGAGAGAGAGAGAGAGAGAGAGAGAGAGAGAGAGAGAGAGAGAGAGAGAGAGAGAGAGAGAGAGAGAGAGAGAGAGAGAGAGAGAGAGAGAGAGAGAGAGAGAGAGAGAGAGAGAGAGAGAGAGAGAGAGAGAGAGAGAGAGAGAGAGACAGACAGAGAGAGAGAGAGACAGAGAGAGAGAGAGAGAGAGAGAGAGAGAGAGGGAGAGAGAGAGAGAGAGAGAGAGACAGACAGAGAGAGAGAGAGAGAGACAGAGAGAGAGAGAGACAGAGAGAGAGAGAGAGAGAGACCACACACAAACACTATGACAAACTGACAGCTTCCAGATTTTCCTTCTTCTTGTCTCAGCTCTACAAAGATTTATTGATTGATTGTAAGTGACTGATGTTTCAGACGTCTGAACAAACATGCAGCTGCTTTGGAAATATCTGAATTTAAGATCACATGGTCTATGTTTGGACAACAGACCACAGAGGCAGCTCCTGTAGTTCAGTGTGACGGTGGATGAACGGGCCTGTTTACCTCTGTGCTGGCTCCTAAGTGCAGGTAAGTGCACTGTGGATGAAAGGCTCCGGTTCCACAGGCGTAGACGTGGGTCTTATTGAAAGGCTGCAGCAGACGCACGAAGTTGGCGCAGTCGGTCTGAGAAGAAAACCCGACACAATGAAAACACAGGAACACGATGTTTTAGTGTTTCTTATGTGACTTAATCATGTGGCTGAAATAAGAACGCCGACACGAAGAGATGAGAGAATCTGTGAGACGGAATAATTCAGCTCTCACACTTGTTCCCCTTCTCACTGAGACGACTCTGATTTACCTCCAGACTTTTCCCCGCCAGCCTGCAGTGCTCCACGTGTTCTCTGGCAGCCGGCCAGTAGATCTGACGCAGAAGATAAAGCACATAGAAACACAGGTCCACGACAGCACCCAACTACAATCAGTCATCAAACACTGCTCCGCTCTGTTTCGGCCTCTCACCGTCCGCGTGGGCAGCTCCAGGCCGTCGGGCCTCAGCAGGTAGATGTGGTCCTTCCCTCCGACCAGGAGCCAACCCTGATCCTCGTCCAGCAGCAGCACCTGGTACCCCCCGCTGACTCCGCCCTCCCAGAAGACCGCCGAGCCGTTCCTCAGGTCTGACAGAGCAAACGATTCAAACTGAGTCAGGATTTCGTGTCCTTCATTTAGCCCTGATCTTCTGTTACTGTCAAACATCAGGGCTGGAAAGTAACTGAGTAACCTACATTTACTCAGGTACTGTACTTTAGTACAATTTTGAGGCACGTTTTTTTATACTCCACTACATCATTTAACAGGTATAGTTACTAGTTACTTTGAAGATTACATTTTTACATAGAAAACACAACCAGTTTATGAAGTATTCTTTAATATTATAAATGAAAGTACTCAGCAGTGAATGAAGTAGTTAAAAGTAGCTTCACATCAACAAACTACAACATTTAAGTGCTGCTCACATATTAATCCATCAACGATAACGATCTCCTGAATATAACAGGGGACATTGTGCACGATCAGTACTTTGATGGTTCTGAATGCAGGACTTTTATGTGTACTAAAGTATTTTTACTTCTGTGGTATTGCTACTTTAACTTAAGTAAATGATTTCATCCCCCACTGCAAACACACACACACACACACACACACACACACACACACACACACACACACACACACAGGGCGGGCAGCAGCAGTTCGGCCTCTCTCTGGGGAGTCGGTGTTAAAGCAGGCAGAAAACGACCTGAACAAGCAGAGCAAATTAACCTTGAAACTCTGCCTCGGCTCTGCTGCTCCACCGCCGCTCTGTTTATTCTGTAACGCTGTCAGCCTGGCGTTCTCGAGCTGTAAATGAAGCCCGGAGCGAGGAGGGCAAAGGACTGGGTTTCATCCCACAACACAATTCATCTGAACTGAGAGGACGTAGAGTTCTAACAACAATAATAATAATGATGGAGTTTTATGGCAAAAGTCTTTGCAGAAATGACGTTTTCTTAGTGTTTCTCTTTTTTTTAAATAAAACTTTTGACAGATGTGAAAACTTTTCACATCTGAGGCATTTAAACAGCACATTGCACGAAGGTGATGATTTCAGAAAATGTGAAGGATCAACTGAACCTGCTTCTCCTCACAGAGACAAAAACTACTGATGCATTTAGAAACTCCTCATCTGCTCATGCAGTTTTCCTCGAGGACGTTTCCATCAAATTGTAGCTCAAATATAAAAAGTCAGCGTTGAACTGATTTACTTGCGTAAATTAGTTTTTCAAGCATATAAACAATAAAGATTTGTTAATGTAAGTGAAAATATAATTTTGGTTCGATTATCATTTGTTCAGATGAGGAAATCTTTACAAATCTATAAACACATACAAATAAAAAAATGGTAAAAAAAATCTGTCCTGGGAACCAAGTGTCAATCAAAGAGAAACAAACAGATCCACGCTGCAGCACAGGTGTCTGTCTGCCTGCCTGTCTGCCTGCCTGCCTGCCTGTCTGCCTGCCTGCCTGCCTGCCTGCCTGTCTGTCTGCCTGCCTGTCTGCCTGCCTGTCTGTCTGCCTGCCTGTCTGTCTGTCTGCCTGCCTGTCCTGCCTGTCTGCCTGCCTGCCTGCCTGCCTGCCTGCCTGTCTGTCTGTCTGTCTGTTATCAGGACGGAGCTGGAGACAATGAAAGAAAGCTGGATTTCTTTTTATAGACCTGCAGCACTCGGCTCTCCTCCCTGAGTCATATAGATCCCATCCATCAAGTGAACCAACGATGGGAAAAAGACCACATGATGAAAGCAAAGTCAGCAGGAGACATCTCACAGTTCTCTCCCTGAGGGGGGCGCCGTGGAAATCATGACATGAAATACTGAAGAGCGGAGGAAACCAAACGATTTACGTTACAAAGAACCATTGTGTGCTCAGATTTGTCTCTTTTGGATGAAGTTTTCCATTAGTTTTCCTGATAACTTGTATATCCTCCCACATTTTTTACGTCAGTCGTCTCGAAAAAATATATAAAAAAATGCCTGAAAACAGACTTTCCACACCAGAATCAACTCTCACTGTGGGGAGTGAAGCATGTGGAGATAAAACTCATTAAAGCACGAGAGCAGTCTGAAAACTTTCCTTCAGCCTCGTGATGACGATTCGAGGAGTCTGGACGCTCTTCAGCTGCTTTTCCTTTCAATCAAGGCCTGATGGTGATTGATTCTGATTGGTCAATGGCACGGGGTCACGACCTTGTCACCTCTTGATTCAGGTAGTGAGCGTGCGTGTGTTTGCGTGTGCATGCGTGTGCGTGTGTGTGTGTGTGTCAGTGAGGCCAGGATCAGTGAGGCCGGCAGCTCGTCGGTGACCACCCAGGTCGCTCGTACTGAAACATACATGTTTACAGTTGAAGAATTCACTTTACAGAGTCTCAGAACGAGAAGCGGCCATTTCCCATCATTGTTCTTCCATCACAGAGAAATCAGCTTCTAAACCAACAGACATGTTGTCAACCCTCCAGATGTTCTCTGCTCTTTCCCACTCACTCGCTGTTTTAACCTGAACAACAGACTGTAAACAAAACAAGCAAATCATCGTCCACAAATGTCCACACAGTGTCCTCACTGTCCTCACTGTCCATGTGTCCACTGTGTCCTCACTGTGTTTTCTTTTATTCCACTCTCGATCTTATCGTCATTCCTGAAAACACGGTGAGTCACCTCCACTCAGGGTTTATGATCAGTGACACGCTGACTGTGAAGTTTATGGTCTTTTCACTCCGATCTGATCGGAACGACTTCCAGCTGATTAACTCGGTCACGTCCTGTTACAGTCTAATCAACAGGATCATTTCCACCAACCTCTCAGAGAGCTGAGACCAAACCAGGCATGAACGTCTGTGTGTGTGTGTGTGTGTGTGTGTGTGTGTGTGTGTGTAGGAAGACAGAGAGCATTTTGGATAATGGCAAACATTTGTTAAAGACTTCAGGCAGAATAAATGGAGCTGGGTGTGTGTCGAACACCTGTGCAGCACACGCATGAGTGTGTGTGTTTCTGAGTGTGTGTGTGTTTCTGAGTGTGTGTGTTTCTGGGTGTGTGTGTTTCTGAGTGTGTGTGTGTGTGTGTGTTTTCTGAGTGTGTGTGTTTCTGAGTGTGTGTGTGTGTGTGTTTCTGAGTGTGTGTGTTTCTGAGTGTGTGTGTGTGTTTCTGAGTGTGTGTGTTTCTGAGTGTGTGTGTAGAGACTAGAAACAGAGTGAGAGAGACCAATGGAAACACCCGTTCACTGTGAGAAGGTATGTGAGTCTGTCTAACATCTGTGTGTGTGTGTGTGTGTGTGTGCGTGTGTGTGATTGATTGATTGATTGTTCCCCGTGATGAACACTGATTGCCTGCAATCAGGAAGGTGATTAAAACTGGATTTGCTTCATTAAAATGGTTTGTGTGTGTGTGTGTGTGTGTGCTCTGTGCGGCTGGTGTGTATGAGGTGAGAATATGATTTATCCAAAAAAAGTAAGAACAGGTCTGATTCACATTGAAAACACATGTTAACAGGAGAAGTTGCTGATTGAAAATGCGGCTCTGTTTGTCTGGTTGAGTCTAAAGCTGCAACTGTTTTCATCATGTGTGAATCTGCCAGTTATTTTCCTGATGAACTGATTCATTGTTTAGTGAATGAAAAGCCAGAAAACTGTGATGTTGCATTTACAGTCATTTAAAACAAGGAAAAGTTGCAGAGGCTTCAAACACGGATGTTAAAAAAACTTTACTCAACTTTAACTAAAGTTGTGTTTCTTCAGATTGTAGATTGATTGATTCTATATAAAGGGACAAACAGTAAAACACAAAAAGGAATATAACAATTGAATATAACAAAGAGTTGAATCGAGTTGTCGATCGACTAATCAACTAATGGAGCAGCACGAGATGAGTAACGATGAATAATGATCTGGAACATTGTATATAATTATATACATCTTGTATATAAAAGTACATATTTGGATCATTAAAACCATAAATTGTAAGAAGTTTAGTGAAAAAAATAATTTACAGTTTTAACACTGAGCTCTTTTACTGCTGAGACGTTTACAGTCTGTTGATTCGCTGGTTTGTGTTTCGACATTTTCTACTTGTCTGCTGTAGATTTTCACCCTCAGACAAACATGTAGAAGTAACGCATGTTTGTTTTGGAAGCTGTCTGATGGAAATGAGTCGTTCAGTGAACTGCAGGTTTGAGTCAGAGCTTCATTGTTACAGCTCGTTATCTCCTCTTTCATCTCTGGTGTCTCTGATTAACACACACCCGTACACAGACACACACACACACACACACACACACACACACACAGAGCTACTGAGTCTGTTCAGTGTGACAGACTTCACCTTTGATCAGAGTCCAATCGAACAGCAGCCAAAGTCTGGACACAAAGCTCCAAAGCTCTTTCTCATTTTAACTTCACTGCAAAATATTTATGAAAACAGTCTCTGTTATTTATTTAAGCTTCAAAAACTGGTTTTCGTCTCAGGCCAAAGTTTTGTTTGAGCTATAATGAAGCCATAAAAAGATTTTTCATAAACACAGTCAGAGCAGCTTTACAACTGCTGGAACACATTCAGCAAATGATTCAACATGTTTCTGTATTTCAGGGCTGAAACCAATGTTGATTTTCATTATTGATTAATCAGTATTTTTTCTCGGTTAATCAATTAATAAAATTAGAAATTCAGCAATTTTGGCCCAAAGTTACAGCTTCACTGCACTTTCCAAACCTCAAACCGTCTTTCAGAAGATTTTCAAGTGCAATTTAACATTTGACCTTTCCTTCATTAAAAAACTGTCAATAAACTGGAAAAGTTGAAAATAATAATAATGCACATGTACGGCTGTTATTGATGACAGGAAACGAGTGACAGAGACGTCACCGCCGCTGAGGGGGAGGACGGGGGAGCGTTATCGCTCTCAGATAGAAGCACCATGGTTAGATAAGAGCTGATGGGATCCCTCACCTGTCAGACAGGCCGCTCTGCGCTCCGTCACATATTTCTGATTATCACAGCCCATCAAATTCCAAACACGTTCTAACACACCGGCAACGCCTTCGGTTTGTATGGACCACAAAAACACACCCGACTTCATATGGATAGAGTGTGTGTGTGTGTGTGTGTGTGTGTGAGGGGGTGACCTGGTGTGTGTCAGCTGGCAGATGTTTCTCACACCACACATAAAACATCTGGTTCTCGACAGAAAGTCTGGCAGCATCACTGCCTGACCCGGCGGCAGCAGCCATATCAGCGATCACATGCTGGAGCGGTCAGATTCAGTCTGAAGCTCTGGACCTTTCTGGGACCTCGGAGAGCAGCGCACCTCAAAATGTTAACTCTCACAGCTGTGTGTTTTTTCAATGTCAATCTTCTAAAAAAAAACCTATAATACCTACAAACGTTCTGCAGCACATTCCAAGACTTTTACCACAAACTGATCCCGAAGATCCGTGAATCATCTGTGCAGATCCTCATCCAGACTGTGAGATGTCTGAAGTCAAAGTCAAAGGCCACTGAACTGGTTTTTAAGTTCTTAGAGATGTTTTAAATCTCCTCTGAAAAGCACTGAACTCTTCCAGTCGTCCACACATTGAGAGCAGGTCAGAACGATGAACAGAACATCTGCTTTGATTATTTCGGCTTGTTGGATTCACGTAGATTTATATTCACCTGTGTTTTTACGTGCAGACTATGATACTTTATCCTTTTCCAGTGTTTCCGTATTCGTGGCGTGTCGACAGCTCGTTGACTGAAACCCAGCGATCCGTCCAGCGTCCGGACTCTGCAGACGCTGCCGGAGGAGCCGAGGAATGGAGCGCTGTGTGTTCAGGGTTTGGATTCAAACGAAAGGAGGTCGACAGGATGACAGATACCGAACCCCGGCTGTGCCGACACGGCGGCCTGCGGGAGGAAGGTGATGACGAACTTATTCTCCATTTACATGGGAGGCTGCATTTGAGCATAAGTGAAATATGGATAAAGTTTTTTTTAAGCTCACACATTTTCAGTTCACATGAAAAGCAAACATCGCACATTAACAAGCTCCCGTGAGGCTTCAAGGTAAAACATACCGGAAAATTAGTGAAGCAACAAAAGAGTCTATCAACTGTGCTGTGAAGCCTTTACTGTCGAACACGAGGAAACATATTTAAGATTAGATACATGACTTCTGAAATTCAAAACAGAGGCTTCTGTAAAGTGGTTCAGTTTCTAACAAACAGAGCAAGAGAATAAGAGAGTAATCAGACACAGACGTGTTTGTACTGAGTGTGTGTGTGTGTGTGTGTGTGTGTGTGTGTGTGTGTGTGTGGACGCTGTGACAGCAGGACGTCCATCTCCTCCACAGTTTGTTACGTTTATAAATGTAAGAGAGGAATTAAAGACTGTCAGCGCCCGTTCAGAGGAAAAGACCAGCCTCATACATTCAGACTGTGAGGCAACACCAACATGGTGTTCAAGGTCGGTAGTTTTAGTTATGGTTTTACGACAACAGTTATGAAAGATGAACATAACAAAAAGTATGTATAGAACTTTTCCCGTCTTCATTTCCTTCCATGTGGTTTTTTGTTACTGTGAATGAGTGAAAGTGAATTGGCCCTCGTACCCACACGTCCTCGAGGCCGCCTGCGCTCAGTTGTTTTCCTGGTCATGTGAGCGAGGTATAGAGTGACACATAATTCCCGGCGAGGTCTGAAACTGAAGCCGTCTGTTTGTTGTTCTAATGACTTCAGGTAGCAGCGTCTCCCTTCAGCTCCTCTCTGTTTATTTGACGGCAACGTCAGGACACATCTGGACCGAACACGAAGGTTTGGCTGCTTCCGTCTGGACTCTGTGACGGAGCGTCGGTTCATTTTATCGGTGCTTTAGCTTCACAACGTTCTCTCATTTTAATCCTCTTAAGTAACTTTCATAACTTTCATTCAAATGAAGCAGTTTGTTTGTTTCGTCCATGTCAGGTCCAAATGAAAGAGCGACTCCAGTTTCTACAATAACTGTTAGCGGCTCCAGATGTTCTCGTGTTTCTGTTGTGGTCAGTCTGTGGAAATGTGCTGTGTAAATAAAGTTTGCCTGATTGAAGCTTGGCAATGGTTCCCTTTGTAGGACGGCTCATGTTTCGGCCCCAGTCTAAACACTTCCTGGTCTGGGTGGTGGACGGTGTTTGTTTTTCAGAGCAGATCCAGTAGCCGGCAGCGAGCTGACATCGAAACGAAGTCGAGGACGTCGACCATTTTGGGTCAACGGATGTCAGAATATCAATAACTTACAAGGTCTGTGTATTTTGCCAGCTAAACGTTTAACACTGCCAACCCTCTTTTCTTCCTCCATCACCTCCGTCCACTGGCTGCTGGTTCACTTTTGTCCCAAAATATTTCCTCATTACTTCATTATCTGAATGAGAAAAAGCACAAAGTCGATCAGCAGATGATGCATTTCTAGTTTTGCACGAGGCCTCGATGTGGTAACTGTGGAAATAATCAAAATGAAGAGAGGAGTCACGAGTACGAGGTCTTTTAAAATGAACCTCTTTCTCTCTGAACTCTTTCGGGTCCTGACACATCAGCATCATTTCATTTCTTCTTTTAAGAGCTGCTCTCGACCACAGTGACGCTCAGCTGCTCAACACGCACACATGTGTTCTGTGTGTTCACGCAACAGGTCGTCATCCCTGACAGAAACATGTGGTCTTTGTCTGAAGCAACAACCTGCAGGTCGACTGAAGCCGCTCATCGGCGGACTGTCGCCTCCTCCCTCTTTACTGACTCCTTCAACCCTCTCCTGTTTTTATCCTGCTGCCAATACAACCTCCACCCTCTTTCAGGCTCATTGACAAAATCTCACCCTCCAAATTCCTCCTGGTCCTCGTCCTTTATTCCATTACCTCATCGCCTCTCCTCATCATTGTCCTCCACTTTCTCCTCCTCACTTCTCTCACAAATCGACTGTAGGACACTGAAGAAACAAAGAAGACAAACTCGTCTTTTCTTCCCTCCGTCATAAACCTGGAGATGCTTTTTCTTCACAGTCTTAATCATTGTTATCATCATTATCAACAGTGGTCAATCAAGCAAAAATCAAAATGCTGGAGCGCACGTGTCGGCAGAGGAGAGAGAGCGGCCTCTTCAGCTTCATCTTAATTAAACTGGATTCAAACAAACTGATGTTATGAAACTTCCTGTTGAATCCGACTCAACTTCTGGAACAAAGTCTGAGACAATTCAGGAAAAAGACTGTAATTAATGGAGAATATACAAAACCACTGAAATAAACCTCCTCTGTCTGTTGACATGATGTCGAGAGCTTTAAAACAAATCAGATTAATTCATGCGACCGACCAATCAGCTGACGCGTCTCATATTGTGGTGTGGTGGTATGGTGATGGTTTCACAGTACAAGGTGGAGCAGATGGTTCGTGTATGAATGTGATGAGCAAATGATTTTTTCTTCTTGAAGTGGGAGAGAGACGATGAACGAGGAGGAGGAGGTTTATCTGAAGGACAGAGAATGATGACATCTCTTAAAATGTCAACGCAGGCCTCCATTTCTCCTTCCACAGTCTCCAGCTCTGACGGCCCAGAGTTCACACACACACACACACGCACACACACACACACACACACGCACACACACACACACACACACACACACACACACAGTTTGTGCAGCTGTCCTTGTTAGGACATTGAACTGACTTCTCTTCGTGCTGGACGGCCTCACACAAACACTAACCTGAACCATAACCAACTCTTCCTGAACCCTAAACTAACCTCGGTCCACGTCGAACCCATAACCTGAACCAGGAGCTCAGGAACGAAGTGTTTATACGAGAAAAGGTTCCAATGAGGTAACGAGAAGACGCACGAGCTTGGAGACAGACTGTTGGACACAATACAGAGAGAACTGAACCGAGGCCAAGATTCAACATAAACAATTAAATGATTAGGAAGAGAGAGAGAGAGAGAGAGAGAGAGAGAGAGTGTGTGTGTGTGTGTGTGTGTGTGTGTGTGTGTGTGCGTGTGTGTGTGTTACCATCTGTCTTTGTGAGAACCAATTTGAGTTTCAGACTTTGGGAGTGAGGACATTTTTCAGACAGACCTTCACAGTTTGAGGGCTCACACTTGGTTTTAAAGTTGAGGTTAGAAAAAATAAGATGATTTTGATGCTAATTCCTTTTTCATTACGATCATTTGTCTCTAAACGTCTTTGGTTCTTCTCCATCGGCATCGCGTCTCCTCTCCTCTCCAGCTGCTGCTCGGTGGCCTCTGCTCGGCCCCAGCTCTAAATCACAGTTAAAGAGTTTCCCTCTGAACCTCGGTGGAGATAACTGCAGGCGTTTCATACATCAAGTCTCAGCGTTCAGACTTTAAACATCGAAAGAACTGAACTGAAATTTAACCAGACGACTGACGTCACGAACACAGACTTTGTTACAGAAGCAGGACGTGAGATGAATTTATGTCAGTTTGGTTGATTCGTTTGGTTTCAGCATTTTTCTTATGCAAACTTTAACCAAGTTATTTTAGAGTCTCATCTCAGCCTTTAGCTCAAACTTAAACAGAACAAAGCTGCTCGTCTTTAACTTGACTTTTACTGAAAGGACAAATGCTTCAGTTCAAAAACTCATTAAATAATTCTTTAAATTTATCATGTTAAAGTTTAAAATCTCAAATCAGTAACTGATAATCTACTGAAGCTCGTACTTGGACTGACATCGTCCGTCTATTCAACACAAAGGCAGCAGGTAACTGTTCAAACTGTATTAAACAGTCGTTCAATCCTCATAATCCAATTTTCACCTGCTTCAGAGAGAAAAAAAAACATTGAAATATTTAGTTTGAATGAATAAATATTCACAGCAATAACCTTTCTAACAAGGACACCAGTCACATTAAATGTTACAGAAGGTTTTCCAACACTGTGATATTTTGCAATGATATTAATCTTAAAAGTGCTTTTTAAAATCACTCCTCGATCTTTATTTCACGAACTGGCAAAGCGACTATCACTGGTTTCATCTTACAGGTTTTCAAGACAACAAGAAAAATGACTCTCACATTTCTGCCAAGTTTTAAATTCCATGAACTACAGAGGTTTAACAATAAATGTCAAAATGAAAATATTTTGACAGTATTTTAATATTACAGCCCCATTAATTTCCTTTTGATGGCGACCTCACGCTGCACCGGGGGCGTAAATCAAACCTCCAACCAATAAAACCACCTCACATTTCTGAGCAGTCCGACGCTCCCATCAACTCCAGCTTTCTTTACCACCGATATCTCTTTTCTGTAGAATTTTTTTGTTTCAGTAACACAATGATCAAATGTATTAATGAAAATACAGAAAAAACCTGCAGCTCCTCACGAACATCTCTTCGTCTCCAACATGATACACTTTTGCTTATTTCCCAAACATCAACAAAATAAAGTGACACCAAACTGAAGTTTTAAAAGATGTTCACACTCAAGCTGCCAAATTCTAACCTACTGACTTTATGTCAAACAAACCTCGACCTTTGACCTGAAGGCAACAAACCTGAGTCATTGAGCCTCGGACATTTGAACAAACATCATGACAACAATATGGAAAACTGCATCAACTTTAGGAAACTGTGAACGTGAACCTGTTGCACAATCACAAAACAAAACATCAGGACTAAAGGTTTTAAACTGTTGATGGAGATTAGATATTCAGCAAATCCGACATAGAAGTGGGTGCAAACATGAACACACACACACACAAACACAAACACAGAGTTTGGAAACACCACACACACATCAACGTTCACTGTCTGGGTCCAAACCAGCAGCTCTGGGTCCAAACCGCAGCCTCTCCCTGAAACTAAAACCACAAATCATCCTCAGCAGGCAACAGCTTGTTATAAGCAACAAGCTACAACCCATAACAAAATCATACATCATCCAACCAGACACAGTGATTTGGTCCCTGCAAGGCTTTTTTCCATTTGTTCTAGTCTTTGCCTGATTCAAAGTTTGATTTAATCTTTGATGCCAAAATGCTGAAAATGTCAGAAGAATGAACTCCCAGTAGTAACAGACATGAAATCCTGCTGGTTTCATCACTGAACTGCAGCTTTTCAAACATCTTCATTTCCTAAAAGGACTTGGTGACAGAGGCCTGTTGTTGGACGGCTGGTTTTCTCTAAAATGAATGTAGCTCTGCAGAATCATCATTTGCATTTTGACCTCTCGCGGCAGTCTGATACATCAGCGTTACAGACGTAGGCTTACAGACGACAGGAGGCTCTGACCCACATCAGCACAAGAGATAAATCACAGACCAGAAGATAATCAACATGACAGAGACGCGAGAGCAGAAACAGAGATACAGAAGAAACACAAACCCAGTTTGAGGCTCGTTCATCACAACAGGGTCACTGCGGCCGCGAAGACACGACTGCTGAATAAACCCTGTCTTACATGTAAACCAGGGCACGGTGGCATCTCCACACTGTGATTACGGAGAAGAGATGAAAGCAGAGGAAAGGAAGTGATCTCGGAGTTTACTTTATGAGGTGTTGGATCGTGAGACCATGCCTCCAATAAAAGCTGGTGCTTCCTGTCACAGGGAAGATGCTGCCTCCTCCTTCCAGCTTCACATTTGTTCTGGAGGACGATGGAGAGCGGCCAGCAGCCGTGAGGGCCGTCATCCTGATGAGGAACATCGAGAGCAGTGATGCTCAGACGCTGACACGAGTTCTTTACAAAAACTGATCATTTCGTTCCTTATCTGCAAAGTCATGCAACTCTGCTCTGGATATAAAACATGAGCATCAATAACTCAGAGAGAGTAGGAGGCTGCTGCAGGACAGATGCATTACGAGAAGGTTTTGATGGCTGCCTCTGTCCGCTGAGCCGAGGAGGGGGAGATCAGTGGGAACAGAGCGATTTCAGCTCGAGGCCTTAAGAGCATAGCTGGTTGAAATACTTTACCTCCGACAGCAGTTACATTAATCACATATATTGCCTGCGTGCATTAGATGGCAGGCTGGACTCTCCCCTGCAGGGTGAAGAAGACGTTCAGAAAATGTACATACAAGGAAGAGGAGAGGGGAAAGAAAACAGAAGCTTTCATATAGAAGAATGAACTGTTGAATCTGGTCTGTGGAAGCACACAGCGTCCGGCCAACAGGCGGCTTTATCGCTCCACATCTTTATGGCTCCATATCTTTATCGCTCCACATCTGCTCTGCAGCGAACGTCACCGCTTCAATGCATTTAGCAAAATGAAGGAGAGAGAAGATAAAACATTATTACAAAAATCCATTCTTGTGAGTGAAAAGATGCCTTTGATTGGATATTTTATTCAGGACCAAAAACATTCCTCTTTCTTCTTCCTCAGCTGTTCATGGGATGAAGCGACAGAGAGGTTGATGAACTCTTACATTCCCTTCAGATCTGTTCATTAACTCACATCCGTGCAGAGATGGAGCCTGCTTGTCCTGACGCTCTCGTTTTACACACTGAGCATTGTGACCTGTTGAGCCTTTGGTACTGGCTCGTTAGTTTAGGAAGGAGTTTAGGAAGGAAAATCAACATCAGATTTGTTCCTGATGTGTGAGACAGGTTTAGGAAGCAGGAGGAGCTGACTCAGACAAAAAGCTTTCCAACGGATCCAAAGGATCTCGTTCACATGTTGCGTCTTGTTAACTGAAACATCATCCATCAAGGATCACCTGCTGTTTGAAAAGAGAAATGTGGAGCCACAATGTGACTCATGCAAAAACATTTTCATCTTCGTATCCTAAATCACATTTGCTTGTGAGTGTTCAACTGGGATTCACCCAGTTTCTTTAACTGCACGGTCTCGTCATGAAACGAGTCTGATCGCTGTCGCCTGATCATGAGGAGGTGCAGGTTTGTTTTCAGACATTCCAGAGCCTCAGGTCCTGCTTCTTGAAATCAGCAGACAAAACATCTCAAACTTTGTTTTGTTCATATCAAAGAGGAAATTCTGAGTAAAGTACGAGATTTCTTTTAAATCACTCGTATGTTTCCAACTGTGAAACCAGTTATTCACATCTCATTCAGTCCAAACTCTTAAGGTTTGGACTGAAGTCTGGGAGTTTAGTTGTGGCTGATAAAAGTACAGAGTGGAAACACACACACACTCATACACACACACTCACACACACTCACACACACATACACGCTCACACACACACACTCACACACACACTGATGCATTACTTACTTTTAAGGAGGCTGAAGTGTTACAGAGTGTTTGGTAAACACCTGAGGTGAAACAGAGCGAGGTGTCAAAGTAAGTCAAGCAGATCAGTGTGTGTGTGTGTGTGTGTGTGTGTGTGTGTGTGTGTGTGTGTCTGAAATGAACACTCGTCCCTCTCACAGCTGGCTGCTCGTCTCTGTGTCTCCTGAAAACTCAAACCTCTGACCCCAAAAAGCAAAACTGTGAGAACTGCATTATATAAAAACCTCCCTTCAGGTAACGACAGGAAAGACTGTGTGTGTGCGTGTGTGTGCGTGTGTGTGTGTGCGTGTGCCTGTGTGTGTGTGTGCGTGTGTGTGTGTGTGTGTGTGTGTCAGCCCTGCTATCAGTACATGTAGCTCATCTAAACTACGAGCTTTAATCTGCTGTTATCTGTAACCTCTGTCTCTTATCTGGTAATGAGTCAAAGATCGAGGACGACTGTCAGCTGCCGACTGTGCGACGTTAACCAGCATCGGTGTGTGTGTGTGCGTGTGCGTGTGTGTGTGTGTGTGCATGTGTGTGTGTGTGTGTGTGTGTGTGCATGTGTGTGTGTGCATGTGCGTGTGTGTGTAAACATCCGCCTCACTTGATCTGTGATTTGCAAACACAAGCACAACTAACCAAATAAAAAGCAAAATAATCAGAATGAAATTTAAAAAGCAGAAAATAGTAAATACAAATTGCAAAAGCAGTTAATACTAATATAAAGAAAACAATAACAGAAAATTGAATAAAATAAAAATCAAATAATGAAAAACCATATTTTTAAGAATTACTGTAAACTGAAATATCTCAAAGCTACTAAGAGACATCTTATTGAGGCTCCAGGTTTAACAAGATATGACGATCAGACAAACTGGATTCGACCACAGATACTAAGAACATGAAATAACAAGTTAAATGATTTTTTTCAATAAATAAACTGATTGATTGGTTAATTGATTGATTGATTGTGAGACTCATCTTCACACATTAGCCTGTTGTTATGAAACTAAAAGTAAAATTAAACTAAAATTCAAACCAAATCCATCTTCACCTCACAGCTCACCTCACTTCCTCTTTCACACACACACACACACACACACACACACACACACACACACACACACACAGTTTAACCTTACGAACACACAGTTTTAATGAACGGCAGTTTTGACCCTCTCTGACCTCCTCTCTCTGTTCTGCTTCATCTCAGGTGGTTGACAGGTTCATTAACCTCAGGAAACTCCTCAACCCGACGTGTCATCCATCCCTCCTTCCTTCTTTCCTTCCTTCCTTCCATTCTTCCTTCTTTCCTTCCTTCCATCCCTCCTTCCTTCTTTCCCTCCTTCCTTCCATCCTTCCTTCTTTCCTTTCCAGCCCCTCTTTTCTTTCCTCTTCTCCTTTATTGACATGCTATCCTCCTAAAACATTCCTTTTTCTCCACTTCTCATTAATTTTTCATTCAGTTTCACTCCGTCGTGTCTCTGTCAGTTCTGTCTCTCTTGATTCTCTCACTGCTCTCGGCTCTTTTCCTCCCTTCTTTCCTCTGTCTTCTGGTTTTCGCCATCTCTCCCCTCCCTCTCCCCCTAAAACTACCTACTATAATCACAGCAGGGTCAAAGGTCAAGGTTCACAGCATGACACCACAAGGTACGGGCAACACCTCTCCCAGGAGGCTGCGCACACACACACACACACACACACACACACACACACACGACACATTCACACAGGTCACATTACAGTAAGTATGTGAGCGTAACCTTCCTCCATTTTTCTCTCTCCGTGTCTCACACACACACACACACACACACACACACACACACACACAGGTCACATTCCTCACTCCATATTTCAGTAATGGTTTGTAGATGTTGTCGTTCAGAATGATTTGGATCAGTTCTGACAGATTCACCAAAACAACACATGAATTTTTTTTCTCTGAGTTTATCTAATAATGAAAAGAACGTCACACACTGAACCGCATGTGTGCTGCAGATGTGTGTGTATGAGGATAACTGTGTGTGTGTGTGTGTGTGTGTGTGTGTGTGTGTGTGGGCAGCTGTCAAAATGATAACTGGATATTTGTACATGTAGAGTGTGTGATTATGCCACTTTATGTTTTTATATCAGTCTGAGTGACCAGCTATCAAAATAACGTGTGTGTGTGTGTGTGTGTGTGTGTGTGTGTGTGTGTGTGCGTGTGCGATAACACACAGTTGGCTCTGTACCGTCACGGCTATCACTTTGTGTGCTCTTACTTGTGTGTCAGTCTTGTACAAATTTCCCATCCCACAGTCCCACATGAGCTCAGTGTGTTTTTGTTGGATTTATTCCACCTGAGCGTCAGAAACAGCAGGAAGGACTCTTGTCAAAGAAGTTAAAACCAACACAGACGCCCATCCCTGAATCAATAAACGAGTTCACCAAACACACACTGACACACTTTTACATATTCATGTGGCTTTTGGAAAAGTCCTGGAGTTTCTCTGCGTGATTGTCAAGTCGTGATATCTGAATTTGAAATGTTGCTTGGAGCTGCATCGAGCATCAGACTTGTGGAGTTTTGACACAGAAGATTTCACAACTACTGGAAAGTATTTGAAAGGCAAAGAAATAATGTTTTTTATGACATCGTGCTTGGTGAGAAGAAAATTCAGTGTTTAGCCAATTACAGTGACATTTGGTGACAGCAGCTTATAGTTCAGAGATAAATGGAAAATATAGTTTTGAAGCGTCGATCCGATGTTTTTTCAGTTGTAATTCTTTCCTTATCTCATGTTGTAAATTGTCTTAACATGATACAGCAGCATTTGTACAATAATCAATTCAAGAATAAAACAGGAAACTGAAACGACTGCAAAGAAAGTTGGACCAGAAATCATCATGTACGGTAAAACTCCAGTGATCTGATGACGATGATGATTGATGATGTGTGTCGAGGTGTGTTTCTTTGTTCTGTATCAGCCTGATGACGTCTGCATCTAATTTAAACACATAAAAGAAAAATATCACAGGTTTTAATTCCACAGCTCATCGAGCGAGAACTTCATTGTGAAAGTCGTCCTGTAACCTGCAGCAGCGACGTGTCCGCAGGTCGAACACAGAGAGAATGACTCCAACTCTCAGCTGTTACAACTCATCCACACATTTAAACTGATCCCACTGTTAGTTTCCCTCCGGCCTGTAAAATATGAGCCTGATACCTGAGAGGAAAATGTTCCACAGCAGTGACTCAGTGAGGAGGTGGAATACGTGACTCGGCCTCACTGAGCTGATGAAGGTCAGTAAAAGTGCTGAGGAGCAATGTTTCGCTGCTCGTGCACATTCCTGCCGACGGATTCACATTGTTCCACTAATCTACCGTCAGCGGTCACACAGCCGACAATGACAGTGGGCTGGAGACATGGAGGTAAACAATGCAGGTCTCAGACTCTTAAGAAATCTGGGCTTTGTAAATGTGTGATGAGGACGTGGCCATCAAACTGGACGAGACTTTCAACGAACGACTCGAGAAGAACAGAAGGTAATAAAATGATTAGTGATTTTAAAATCCTCCACTTGGTTTGAGTCGGTTGTTAGTGAAGGGTTTTGAAATGACTGATGTAAGTTCAGGTACAACGATATCTTAACAAAGCAGGACATCAAACAGACGCATGTGAAAAAGCAGATTAAGAAAATAAAAGAAAACATTTGGATAAACAACATTATTCATGACATTTCCCTTATTTGATTTGGCTTCTTTACAACTCGACTCTGTCAGCGCCATCGTGTAGTTTTAGTGCTGTAGCTGTGTGTGGACGACTGATGAAATGAGTTTCAGTTCTTGTAAAGCTCACGTGTAGATAAACAGTTTGTGTTTAACTGCGTCACATTCATATTGAGGTTTTTACATCAGGTCAGGTGTGTTTGTGTTTTCTGAATATATTTCTGGAAATGTCAAAGCCAAAACTTGTGTCTGCATGTGTCAATGTGAGTGTGTGTGTGTGTGTGTGTGTGTCTACAGGTAAAACTCCTTCACACACATGTTGACGATGCTTCTCCATCTCTCATCTGTCTCTCTGCTTTTGCCTGTTTACTTCTGGCCAATGATGTGTGCACACATACACACTCGTGCACACACTCCCACACACACACACAAACACTCACACACTCCCGGTCGGGTTAAAGGCTAACAGAGTGTGTCTCCCTGCAGGATGAGGGCTGGTCTCTCTGGATTCCTGCTCAGGTCAGACACTGGGTCAGCTGTGACGCACACACCCTCTCCCTCCGTGTGTGTGTGTGTGTGTGTGTGTCTGTGTGTGTGTGTGTGTGAGTGTGTGTGAGAGAGAGAGGTGAAGGGACACAGACAATACATTTAAGAGATGACACTCACAGAAACAGTTACACAAAAAGAAATTTAGAAAGAGAAGGTGATGAGTTTGTTTATCAAAGAGTATGTGTGTAAGTGATACTGTTTGTGTGTGTGTGTGAGTGTGTGTGTGTGTGTGTGTGTGTGTTCATTGCCCCTGAAGCTCCTGTCTGAGTATCTACCTCATAAAACCTTAATAGTCTCTCTGCTGTTGATCCTGCAGCTACAAACGCAGCAAGACAACCACGTCTTTCTTCATTAACTCGAGTTCACTGCTTCACTTTAATGCCATGAAAACCACTGTGCTGCTACTGTTGGCACACACACACACACACACACACACACAATGAATGATGAGTATTTGGGGAAAATGGAAAAAACAAGTTCAACTACTCTCCAGGAAAAAATGGTTATAGAAGGAAACTCAGCTCTTTTTCGCTTCGTCACACAAACACACAGAAACATAACTTTGCATTAAACTCCAGCTGTGGATTCTTGACTCTGAGGTTGAACCGGCAGCTAAAGATGCTAAATATGTTATGAAAGTGTGTGTAACCTGATACATGAAACATCTGGAATTTTCCATTTGATGTGATGGTGCTGCCATAAAACAGCTTCTTGAGTCTGAATATTTCACCGGACAGGATTCACATCTGATGGTGAACATCAGCGTTCTGGCTGCAGGTTTTACTGGATATCTGGACGATTCCTTGGTCACAAATGTCATCAAGTGATCTAAATGTGGGGAGACACATGTGTAAGGACACCTGAGCCCGTTACATTCACTGACGATGACCATGAAATGCAGCTGAACGTGGACACTGAGCTGAGCTGGTTTTGTCACATGCTGATTCCAAGGTGAAGAATGAACTTCAGCGCTAAAGATCTTATTGTTTTCAGCTGATTCCAACAAACCTAGTTCATGTTTCCGTCTTTCAATCTGAAAACATGTCTATTTATGATTTTTTGCAAAATGACTTGATCCATCTAAAACTAAAACAGCTTCCTATGATTCGCCTGAACTACGTTGAGTCTCTGAACAACGACGAGTCGACTTTCAGGACACAGTTTCCTTTTTCACCCATTGTATCGCTGACATCCACGCTGTGTTTCCAAATGTGTTCGACTGCCGTAATCCCGTCACGTCATGAGCGACCGTTCCAAATCCCTCCCCTCTCACTTGGGCCACAAAACCTGAATTGTGAAGAACAACACAGTGGCTGCTTCAGTAATTCCATTCACGCGTCCATTCTCCGGGCCTGCAGACCGCTCGCTCGACAAACATCTCCCTGACCACGGCACAATGAAACCAGCCTCCCTGAACTAATTGCTGCTGGATGGGAAACAGTTGTTGGCTTCGCTGGAGTCGCCGGGTGCCAAGCGGGAAGCGAGCCTTCGGAAAAAGAAGCGTGTTAAAGAGACTGGAAGTGAGCAGATGACTTCATGGTGTGTGTTCAGCGTTCTGCTCGTATGATGTTTTATTATCATTATCATTTTAGGTGAAACACAAGTGTCCTTTTTTGTTTTGGAAGAGAATTAAGATTTATGAAGCAAAATATTTTGTTAACTTTTGCAGCAGTGGCTCATTTTTTCTTTGTTGGACTTTTACACAAGACGTTCTTTTCTCCTGCCAGTCAGAATAAATTAGAAATACTATAATTATAATATTACAATTATATAAGGACAGTGTTTGAATATTTGAATGCTGTTGTTTTGGCTCTGAAATAAAAAACTAAAACTTTTTATACGAACAAATTAGAGGGATTTTTTTGGAGGCAAAAAGTCTCCAAAAAAGAAAAAGTAACTACATTTATTACATCCAGTCCATCATCCGTCTGATAAATTTAGGTTTAGTTTGTATGAAACTTTCGACCTGAAGAGGACGACAGCACTTTAAGCTCAATGTGAACCTCATATCCAGAGAGCCAGAGCAGACTGAGCTCTTTTATCCTTCAACTGTAAGAAGCAGGAAGCAAACGAGCTCCTGCAGCTGTGACTTATCCTGGAGAAAGTCGTCTTAATGAGGGACGACAGGGGAAACGGTCTGACCTGAAATGACCTTAAATGTGGACATCCATGATGTTTAAAACAGCCTCAATGAGATTAAACACAGTTTAAACATTTATGGCCACTCATCAACGCAGCATCACCTCCGAGCTGTTAATCTGCTCATTTCATTCCCTCCTGCTGCCACAAGTGTTTCACTGTAGAAAAAGCATCTGCTGTTGACATCAAGCGAGACGTCAGGACACCAAGTTTTCTACAAGTCTGGAAAATGAAAAGAAAAGCCTGATTTTACTGCATTTTGGAGAAACGTTCTGTGGTTACAACATTGACCAGATCGCTTTGAAAGCTGAGTCGAGGAGACGTCACTGATCTTCATGATCGGTTATAAAGTTCTCTGCAGCTCCGACAGACGTACGTCCGCTGAGGAAATGACTTTAACACTGAAAACCTTTAACTGAAGGCAGACTTTTCTAAAATCATCACGACAGCAGGGAAATAATCTTTCATCAGCATCTTGTCCAGTTTTGACTGAGCTTTAGTTTTCGAGATGTGAACTGACGAACCAAGAAGTAAATAAAAGCATGAAAGACACGTTTTCATGTGAAAGTAGTGAAAGAAACAGACGGGTTCTGTCTCTGAGCTTCACTCATTCGTGTAGCTGCTGTTTTGGAGTTTGTGTTGCTCTCTGCTGTAAAAATCAGCCACAAACGACAGAGAAAGCTGACAAAGCTGCACAATTCAATGACCAAAAGTGATGTGAAAACCACTGTTCACTCTCAGTCTTTGTGTGTTTACCCGAAAGCTCCGAGGAAATCTGTGACCAATCACACTCATGATTAATGTTGCTGTTTAAATGGGCTGCAAAACATATAAATTAGGCATAAAGAGTTTGAATGGCTGATGGTGAAGGCAATAAAAAGTACATTAACTGCGGACAGAAAAATTTAACTCAGTCTGTCATTTGCCTGTTTAGTGGTGTGAAGTGAAAGAATGAACCTTCAGGCCCGAGACACTGAGACACTGAGAATTCACAGAGCAGAGTCAACGCGTATTTTCCCACTGATTCTGCTTCTTAAAGCATGAAATCAATCTCAAAGTCACCTCGTTCTCACCGTGGTCTGAGGGAAGAGGTGACCTTCTTTCTGAAAGCTGGATTTTCATTTGGAACAAACTGGTTCAAAGCGTTCCGCTACCAACCTCGACGTTCTCTTGATCATTCATTTACAAAACAGTCAAACCAGAGTCCTCTTATTGTGAAAGAGCAGAGGCGATGCGTTTCCTACCTGAGTGGGCGAGCTGCAGCCGGGGCCCCGTTTGGCTCCAGGCTTTGGCGCGTGGATCCGAGCTGGAGTCCGCGAGCTGCAGCCACAACAGAGGGACGAGACACAGCGTCAGCGCCCGTCTGAGCCCGAGTCCTGCAGCCGCCTGCAGGGCGGCAGCAAAAATCCCTGTCATCTCTGATGGATCGTCGCTGTCGAGAAGGTCCAACCAACCGGTCACATCACAGTCTGGACAGCGAGTCTGGAGGGAGCAGGACAAAGAGGAAGTTGGAGATGGAGACAGACATTAAATATTCTTGTAAACGTCCTTTATAACACATGATTTTAATTTTCGTTTTAGCCGTGCCAGCAGCACGGCCTGAAGGAAGGTCGGGTCAGTCGGTGGACGTATTGCAATGAAGTGTGCAAACATTCATGGTCCCCAGATGATGAATCCTAATTTTCCTCTGGTGCCACGATGTTGATATCTTATGTTCAGAGTGAAATATCTGTTGATGTGGATGGACTGTCAGGAAATGTGGCAGAGATTCATGTTCCCCTCAGGATGAATTTAATAACTTTGGTGACACCTTAACTTTTCATTCAGCGCCATCATCAGGTCAAAATTTTCTCTCAACACTGTGGCCAAACAAGGCTCATGATATTCTCACCTGCCTCACCTGTGCTTTGCTAATTAGCAAATGTTACCATGCTAAACTACAATGAACATGGTAAACACTACACTTGCTAAACATCGACATGTTAGCATTGTCTTTGTTAGCATGTTAGCATGCTGATGTTAGCATTTAGCTCGAAGCACCTCTGTGTTTAAATGAAGCCTCAACAGACTGATACAAACTCACTTCAATCATTTTTTTCATCTTAATGATTTTTAATTTCTAATTTGTTTTGTTGTGTTCAACAACAGCGAACACATTACAACACATTTCATCCAGGAAACACACAAACACATACTGTGTGTTTATGTGAAAAAACAATTTGGCAATAGATTCCAGTAAATTAAGTCAACTGGGGAGATTAAAGATAAATAATTGGAATTACTGGAATTTAAGATGTTTACATTCATATTGGAGGAGTCAGACTCAAAGCAGCCTCTTCAATCTGAGACACACTGACTGGAGCTGTTTCAGCCCACACACACTCACACACACACACACATACACACACACACACACACACACTCACATACACTCACACACACACTCACACACACACTCACAC
Organism: Holacanthus passer; assembly: GCA_025331565.1. Taxonomy (NCBI): domain Eukaryota; kingdom Metazoa; phylum Chordata; class Actinopteri; family Pomacanthidae; genus Holacanthus; species Holacanthus passer. The sequence continues at coordinate 1,572,384 of JAFREQ010000084.1, read as the reverse complement.
ACACACACACACACACACACACACACAGAGCTGAAGTTCGACCATAAATAATGTGACTGATTGTTTCTGTTTGCAGAGAGAAGCTGTAATTTGCATCATATGTATTAAATGAAACTGATATTTGAAATTGACGTGATATTTATTTTAGCAGACTGAGCTGAAATCAGACACCAGAATAAAACCCATTAAAACCCTTCGTTTCCAAAACAAGGTCATGAATCTGATAGTCAGATAATTAAATTCAAATTCCAACTGGGACCAATAAGTTTGGGGATTTACGGCTAAACAATCCTAATATCAAGCCTAATCGAATCACTCACAGAACAAACAGACCAAAGACCAGTTTGGCTTTTTTGACTTATTCCCTCTGCACTTTGGACGAGTCCTTCCAGGCCGGCGGCCACCTGAATAAATCTCCAGAAGACGGGAACTGTATGTGCAGCTCGAACCAGTGACTGTGTTCATGTGGGAATGTAGTTCACGAGGGAAACGGGTCAATTCATCATTTTGTGCTGTTCAATGTTTTAGTTTGAAGAAAAGAGGAAAGAGACAGACATGGAAAAAGGGCCTCAAACCCAAGACCCCCAAAAGAGTTTTATCTCCTTGTGGTCGTTTTGTGTCTCTTTGTAGTTGTTTGATTTACAGCATAAAGTGTGAACAGTCACTTTAAACCGAGGCTCCGATCAACACTGGCTCCCTCCTCCAACCGTCCAACCATGACATTATTCCAGGTGGCAAAGCGCAGGGGGATTTTCAGAGCTCCGAGTGAAACTAACCATGTCATCATATCATAATTCATCAGGATGTGTCATGGCGGCTGGCGAGCGTCTTGTCAGCAGGTTTGAAAGAGCTCGACAGGTCGGACAGATGTCTGCTGAGAGATGAAAGACAGTCAGACGGAGGCTGAACTCGGCCGCAGCTCCACTTTCTTAATCCTGCGCTCGAGATGTGGAAATCTCAATTCAGAAGACCTCAGACAAGATTTCTATTCACGCTTGTTGAGGGTGAAGACGACGCTGCATTGCACCATCAGTGTGACTTTTCTTTGCCCACAGTCACAATGTGAATTTTCATTGTGGACTGATGATTGTGAAATTATGATTTTAGTTAGAGTTGAGTTTCAAAGCCTTAAAGCCACTAACAGACTTCAAAACTACTGTGGATGAGTCACAACTTAATCACAGGCTTTATTACATTTTCATCCACCAAATAGTTGCCTTGGGATTAAACCCTTTCAAATTAAAAGCATTGCCTTTTCATTCCTTGTTTGCACGGATTATCCTCTTTAAAGCTCTGTATTATTTCCACAACTCGTGAAAAGGTTTGCGAGACACAACAAACATGCATGTGTCTGCTCTGGGCTTTTCTCTGTGACACATCCTCTGAGCCGACACTGAGACACGATCCAAGTCCAGTATCGCACGGTCGGCTTTGTGTTTTAGAGGGAAGACGAAACTAAAGGATGGATTTACGGCGTTACGTCGGAAGGAGAGAGACAGAAAAAGAGGAGTAGATGTGTACAGATAGTGAAGACGACTTAAACTTATAAATAACTTTGAACAAACAACATAAATTTACAATGAAAACAAGAGTAAAGCGCCACTTCAGGGTTAAATGACAAAATCCAGGAGACGCAAAGACGAGACTCTTTTTTTCTTTGTGGTGAAACAACAACCACACCTGTGAGTAAATATGGACTCAATAATAACTATTATCACCGTCTATTTTTGCGTGTAAAATATAAGTGTTGGACTGTGGTGAAACAAAACTTCACATCATCACTGTTCATCTGTGTTCAACACTCGACTCGAGGAAACGACCTCTTCAGACCAACATGTCAACATGGAGACAGACGAGGGACAAACTGTCTCTTCCTCTCTGCTCATCTGACATACAAACTTTCAGCGTGTGTGTGTGTGTGTGTGTGTCCAAAGGAAACTTGGTGTGTTGACAACAGTTTTTAAATAAATCCCTGAAGGAAACTCATCGTTTGTTTCCTCCGTCCGTCTGTTGGTTTTGATTTAAACACACACGACTGAAAAAACACACACTGATACACACACGTATGAAGCAGAGAGACACGAACACACACTCTCACCGAGGCTGAAGGTTGACGACATGTCGGCTCCTGGAGAAATGACCTAAAGGTAAAAATGTCACCTGGTCGTCAAGCGGAAAAGAAGCTGGTGGTAAGTTTCAAACAAATGAGCTCAGGTTTTTCACACATGCACATGAGGCTCGGAGGTTCCCATGATTATCAGCTGGAACATCTTTATTTCCTCTTCCTGTTGCTCTGAGGGCTTCGGGCCAAACAATGAGTAAACAAAACAAAGGCTTTCAGCCCCGACCTCCATCATCACACTCAGTTAAATGTAGCGAAGAATGACACGATTACGTTTCTCTTTAGTTGGGTTAAATCCAGAAATGAGAGAAATCATCAGATAAAACAGACTCAGATTGAGACACTGAATCACACTGACCCTCTAACCCACATCCTCCTGAAACAGACCGCTGTCGCTCCAACATGTCGACTCTTTGTGTCGAGCTTCCTTTGTTAGTGAAGGGAGACGTTTGTTTAAATACAGACAGAATAAAAAGTCTCAGATTGACTTCCTAGATATAAAAATGTTTGCTAACGTTTCAAAAAGTGCTGTTTTCATCCTGGTCTGGTTCATGACCTTCACGTTCTCCTGATATCAAACCAAATATTCAGCTGGTTCTGGAACAGAGATCAGACGCTTCAATGTTACTTCACATGTGTAAGAATCAGATGAAATTCAGTTTGATTGTGTTGCAGCTTCAGAGAAGATGACGTAAAGCTGCTGAAGCCAAAAAGCCAGTTTTGATGATCAGCATTATGATAAAGGATAAAGAATACAGTTACATTTAAAATGAATAGATCTTAAATATCTCATAAGTTATTTGTATTGACAATGAAACCAAAGGCTGCAATACTTTAAGATCTAAAGGCTAAAGGCACAGTTTTCCTAATCTGTTACAATCCGTTCAAATACAACGTAAAATAAAGTGATATACAACATTTTTCTCGAGCTTTGTTCTCTGCGTCCTGAAGCATCAGTGAGGATCCACATTCAGATATTTTTTTGTCTGCACTTTAAACAAGTCAGAGCCGCCACTTCTTAAAATCAGAACATTCAGCATCACTGATAAAAGATCATACAGAAGTGATCACTGCTGCATGATGGGAGGGCGCCGACTGCTCCCGTTACGATATCGCTGAACACGCTCCTGACCCGCCTTGTAAAATCGGAGCCTCTGAATACTTCAAATGCTTTCTCTGACCTCCGTCTCCCTGAGGCGCTGCGGAGAATAAAACCCAGCGTGTCTCTCGCTGCTGCTCGAGGGATTAAAGTCGTTTTATTGTGTTTCCAGGAGGACGAGGTGAAAATGTGCTTCAACTGCTCGGCTGCTTTATCAGAGGAAGACATCGCTCCCAGCAGTTCTTCTTCTACTGTTTAACCTCTTTTATTGATCGCTTTATGTTTTCCTCCTCCTCTATACTTCCTTTCCTGAATCCACCTGACTTAATCCTTTCATCTCTCTCTCACCTCCTCCTTCCTCTGCTGTTTCTCTCCATCCCTCTCGGAGTCTTCCTCTCCTCTTCCTCTCTTCTCTGTGATTCGATGATATGTCTCTGTGTGCGTCGGCCGGAGGAGGTGACAGTTTTACAACTTCTCTCTGCCAACTCTCTAATCCTCAGCATGATTTAACAGCTCGCCTCCTTCCATCCATCCCTCCTCGCTGATCCGTCCTGACATCTTATTACTTAAAGTTAAGTCGAGTTAATGTCTCCCTCTGGGTTCTCAGGTCTCTGTCTGTCTTGATGCATCGCCGTCCTTTCTCGGTCAGAATCTCTAATCCAATCAACTTTATCCAGTTTCCCTCCTGGATTGAACTGCGCTGTCACACAGGCACCAACTTCTCCTTTTGACAAAAAGTTGAACATAAAGTGATTCATTTCAAGTGAGCACAACGTAAACATCCGTAATGTCTCTATCATTATTCTGTATGTTACTAACTTGCTGCTATTCACTGGTCTAAGACTTTGATTCAGAGAACAGGTGAGACAGGTTCAGCCCTGAGGCCGACGACCTGATACCTGACTGTCCAACGCCTCCTGTGAAACCCTCCCAGGTCTGCGTACGTGTCTCTGCGTCTCTGACAACATCCTTGCTTTACAGTTCAAGGTCGTACAGACCGAGATCGTAACAGCAGTAAATGTGGAGCTTATGCAACAGGCAGGAAACCTCACTTTATGAGCACATATGGAACGAGTGCAGAGTCTTTTAACCACAGTGCTTTCAAATTAAAAGCATCACAAACATGAAGAGAGGAAGACAGATGAGACACTTCACTGTCAACATCTGAACGATATCACTGTTATTCTGATACCATCACTTTTTATTTCTTTTCATGCAACTTTTCTCCTTCATGAATCAAGACACAGAAAAGCTGCATGAAAATTATTTTCCTGAGCCTGAAATGATGATGCAACTCAATGATTCTGGATTCAAACTGTTGTTCCGAATATTTAAAAAGCATTTTGTTGTGTCTGTTCCTCATTGAGCAGTTTATCTAAATATTAAAGACAGAAGTACTGAAAATTAAACTACAAATAAATTGCACTATTTACATCATCGTTTCTACTCCAACAATCCTTTTTGCTCATTTGGAAATAAACTGAGACTTAATCTTGAAAAAGCAAGATAAGATATTTCTTTATTAGTACCACAACGGGGAAATTTACAAAAAGTACAATCTTTTCAATAAATCTTGAAAAGCCGTTTAATTTCATTCATATACAAGAACAGAAAACAGAAATTGAAAAGATGAAACCGACCGGCTCATGTTTTGTTGCACATTTGCAACAGGAAAAGATGCTGGAAAGTTTCAGACCTACTTTGTGGGGAGGAGGAATACGCACATTTTTGGTCCACGGACAACATGTGCAAACAGTCAGGTGGATGGAAATGATAAAAACAAGAGCATTAAGAGACAATAAATCACAGAGGTTTTCTCTGATGGTGCCGCGAGGGAACGTTTCTCCCTTCACACAACTGTTTTGATTTACTTTGAGGAGACGTCTCTCGCTGCCAGACTTCACTGACGTGTTGAGGTGAAAACCTTCACAGGAAAAATACAGATGTTGAACAAAAGGAGCGACTGTAGAAATCAAGACTATACTCGGGTCAACTTGTGGAATATTCACGGTATCAGTCAGGTGCTGGTGGTTTGTAGTGGACCCTCGTTTATTGAAAAAATAACTAACTAATACTTCGACCTAAGATAAGATAAGATAAACCTGCTACTAAGATCACAGGAATATTGTGAGTGCATTTATTTAATTCCTTCTATGTTGGAAGGATTTTGGAGTTTGGATTTACACAGTTTCAGTGTTGTCATATGTAAAAATGTTCATGAGGCACCTGTTAATGTGAAAATGTCACCAGACGAGACGACGGAGGAAAATCAAACCAATGCCTGGAGCAGGAAATGACATCACGTCCTTCTCACATGGTTCAGGTGAAAGCATTTTCCAAAACGACACGTTTGGCTCGTGTGCAGAAAATGTGTGAATGTGTGTTCTGGGATGTCTGCGAACCCGCTGGTGTCTGTTTTATAGAGTGAGCGAAACCTGTTCGAGCCATAATAAATATGAATGACTTAGTTTCAGGGGGATTTTTTCTCTGAGGAGGAAATTATTGAGACATTCTTGATTCAGAGTCAAACACATAAAAAGCTCATTTGGATGGAATTTACTGCAGCAGGAACAGAAATATATTCTGCAGCGGACGGAGGAATCAGAGGAAACAGACCTGCTGCTGCTGCTGGGTAAAAAATCAAAGTGTTTAAGTTCATCATGAGGCCTCTTCCAGAATCACGCTGAAATCCTAACTCTCTTTTTATTTAAATGGAGTCTGGTCGAAAATCGATTATAAGATTATTCTTGGATTTCAATGCTCCAGTGTTTCAGTCCAACACGATTCCATTTTACAGCTCGTTCACGTGCGGCGAGATGGGATCAACTTTGAAAACGTGCTCGCCAAAGAACTCGCCGTGACCAGATGACTGCTCTGTTTCGGGCTCGTCTGCGCTCTTGGCTGCGTCTGGCTGTGTTAGGACAGAGGCTGGTTTGATTCCCATTGCTTCCAGGGGTTGCAGAAGTTGATCCTGTTCCGTGGCTCTGAGATGTGACTTCAGACTCATACTGGAAGACGTCAGACTCTCCACAGCAAAACAACATTCTTGAATCCAGGACAAAAGTGTGAGTTTTCTCCTGCAAGGATTTCAAAGGAGACTTGTCCTCACAAAGATGATAAATCCATTCTGATTACAGTCCTGTAATCTGTGATCAGCATTCAGTTCAAAACAAGAAGGAACAGAAAGATTTAAACTGATTAGAGAGAGTCGAGGAGGAAGTCAGATATTTGACTTATGTGTCAGTAAAGATCAGTTTGATTCCTGTGTTTCGAGGCATCATTCAGGACTGTGAGGAGACTCAGTCATCTGGACTGGACACAGGTCGTTTTGTGATGGTACGTCTGTCTGGTTTTAGCATGAATTCAAAAACAGGATAACATCACCAACCTTGTCCAGTCAATAGCTAAAAAGAGGACATTTGAGGAGAGTCTGAACCCGGATCAGTCTTGACCCAGGATCAGCTGTTCTCTGTTCGGCTTCATTTGTCCAGTTTATTTGAGTTCATAAAATCACCTTCCAGCACGAGGACAGAAAACTACAAAGAGATGAATAAACACACTGGTTTTAATGTCAGATGAAAGACTTTGTGTTGAAGTGAGAGACAAGTGTGTGTCTCATTTTTCCAGAGGGACGACCAGAGCCCAGAGTCAAGACAAACACACGGCGCTGTGGGAACTGAGCAGGAATTCTGGGAAGAGGAAACTGTCTTTTCAGCCTCTCTCTGATCGCGGCTTCTCCCTCTATCTGTCCAAGGCCTCGAGGAAATATTCCGTCTCTCTCCGGGGGTTTCTGGGAAGAGGAAAAACGCTGATGTCATCCACTTCCAGATGGCAGCGTAAGGAAAGAGAAGAATAGGAAATGGGCCCCTTGATTCTTACACAACTCGCATATCCTTTGAGTCAGTCACATATTGTTACACTTTCTTCAACCACAGATTCAGAGAACGTGGACTTTTAAAGAAAACACCTGCAGCCTGTTTTCAACCTTCAGACAGGCGTCAGTTTGCTGGACGTCATGGCAGCGTCTGAAGACAGATAACGGTCACTATCTATCTACAGTAACAGCACGTTAGTGACGCACCATGAAGGGAAATAATACTGAATCTGAAGCTGCAGGATATTCAGATCAGCTCGTCAGGAACATGTCGACACAACCCGTCCAGTCCGTCTGCACATTCAGTGAACATCAGGTTTTTCTCACAGCTGCTTTACTCCTGTTTTTTTTAACGCCAAAAACTTTACAAACATTCTCCTTCTTTCTGTCTATTTATCTTTTCATTCTTAAATTTAGACTCAAGCGTCTCCGTGAAAGAAGAGAATCACTCACTGACCCAGATACCTGAGTCTCTCGCTGTCTCTCTGCGTCCTGAACCCGATGAGTTCAGACTACAGGTGCAGTGTGAACAAACACATTCTTCTTTTCTTTCAACTCATTGATTCAGCCTTTTCTTTTCATTCTTGCTTTTCATCGACACAGGACTGAAGCTTTTTCCTGGAAGAAGCCCAGAGGAAAACTGTTGCTTATTGTTCGAGTGAGGGAACAACATAATTAGGCTGCACGCAGTCGCACGCTTGGACCTCTGGCTCAGGGAGAGTGTGTGTGTGTGTGTGTGTGTGTGTGTGTGTGTGTTAGAAAACCCTCGAGGCAACCTGCTGCTACCTATTTAAAACACTAAACATTCACATCCAAACTTGAGACTGAAAAGGGGGGATCTCCAGCAGCGTATCTGGCAACCTTTCAGGAGTTCTGAAGATTGTGGCTCATTTAAAATACATCCATCAGGTTTATTATTGAATGGGATGATTCTGGAAAACTGGTACCATTAAAATTACAGGTCAAAACTCGGCCACATGTTGCCAGTTAAGGATGAGTCATCCTGTATTTACTGTATGTTTACTGCAGCTTCGTATCACAGGCAGCTGTGTCTCAGCTCTTTCTCTGCATGTGGGATTTAATACTGATAATCAGAGACAGGGCTTCATAGCAGTTTATCAAACTGAACTTCAGAACTGTTGAACTACAAACCCAAATGTGTCAAATGTTGGTAAAGACAGAATTTGATGGTTTGCAAATCATCTTCCCAGAAAAAGACGGCGTCCACTCGGCAGCACATGTTTCTCCAGATCCAGTGTGAATTGTTCAGCTTTAACGGTTCGTGGGCACTGATGCATCCTCACCCCATCACGGAAGCTGGCGTTTGAACTGTGTGCTCCTCCTCTTAAACGGAGGACAACGCGGTTTCCAAAAAGAAAGGTGTCTTTTTTGAAACATGTTGCTGGCATCAAATTTAAAACGAGCAAATATTTTTCATAGAACAATGAAATTATTCAGTTTCAATATTTGAGATGTTCTTTGCACTATTTTCAAATGATATAGAGTTTAAATGATTTGCAAACAATCAAAATCTGATTTTATCAACATTTTACGCAGCGACCAACTTTTTTGGAATCGGGGTTGTTACAGTTACAGAGTGATGTGTCTTTTCACTTGCACACAAAACTTTAATTTAACTTTAACTGAAGTAACATGAATTAGCTGATGTTTGTCTGCCACCTACAGTCTATGTTTTACAGCCTTCAACAGTCAACTGAGGCGTCATAACGAATTACAGATTATTGACGGATGCAGCTGTTTGTCTAAAAGCTCACAACAAACGATGATATAACCAGAATGGATTTGATGTGGGTCACTGAATGTCGATGAGAGTAGATACGGATAGTTTACTTAAAAAGCTGAGACTCAGAGGCAAAGTTAGAGTCATGATTCAGTGTGTTCATCAGAGGTGAAGTCTGTGGAACAGCTCACAGACAGTATAAAGAATTCCACACGTTTGACAGCACATCTGATCTGCAGCCAGGTTCTCAGTTTTGATCGGCATCGATTCCTACAATGTCTGAACTTGTGAAATTTCTCACCTTCAAGCTGCACAAAGGGAACACTGGGACTGACTCTTGACATTCGGTGGAATGCTCCTTTAACGGCCATAACCTGAAGTATTGAGTTGAAGTCAGTACTGACATATTGCAATAACACAGGAGTCCATATGTTGCCTGAGCAGTCAATAAGTCTTCACTGCTGGCTCTTAACGGCTTGAAATTCCAATCAGTCTGAAGGGACCTTTAAAGGCCGGTATGCAGCGAAGCTACGCAAAAAATACAATTCAAATTTACAAGCGACCGCGGTGAGATAAGGGCGTGTTCTGCATTTAAAGAGCTCTGAGTGAGTTTTGGTTCAAACTAACACATCGAGTGTTTGAGAAGTGTAAGAATTTGTGCTTTAATGAGCAACAAGAGCATTTTTAAATATTTCTCATGTTACACGTAAAGAACAGTAACGAACACAAGTGCCTGGTTGGTAGAAAAGGTGAAACTGATCCAGATCAAATTATGTTTTGTTCAGTTCACAGGCTTGAAGAGACACAGTCGTTTATCATCTGAAGCAAAGAATTTCTCATCTATAAAATAAGATGAGGGAACTTTTATCGATTCGGGGAACACAACTGTACACAACTGTTGACCTGAAGAGGTGACAGATGTGAAGGAGGATCACCAGTTCATCCTGAGGGAACATGAATGTTTGCATCAACTTTCATGACGATCCATCGGCTGTCAACGGACAGCAGAACTACCAGCCTGAAGGTGGCGCTAGAGAAAAGGTCTGAGGATCATCAACATCATTGAGATTCACCCTCTGGAGACCACGAACGTCTGCACAGAATTCTGAGCCAATCCATCAAGTAGCTGTAGAGACATCTGACTTATCAAGTGAAAGTACGACCTGCTGATGTTGTTTGATTAAACAGACAAAGATGTTTCAGTCCGACTGACCGACGTGCTTGTCAATATTCCTAATAAAGCCTCATGACCAGCTGGAAAAAAACACAATTTTGAATTTGCTCTGTGAACACACAGACACACACACACACACACACACACACAGACACACACACACACAGAGCCTTTAGACTGACAGAAAGTAGTCCCCCCTCATTAGGCGTCTTAGCGAGCAGTGAAAGAAGGTCTATTCACTGGACCTGCTGGGAACACTGGGACCGGCCGAGCAAAAAAACAACCCAGCAGTCAGAGAGACGAGGACACACAGGCAGAGCCTCCGACTTCTCCTCACACAAACACAAAGACGGGAATGTGTGTGAAGCTTAAATTTCAAGACTCGCGTCCCCTCAGCTCTCCACTCTTCTTCATGCTCGTCTTCATCCCCCTCCTCTCCCTCTCACTCTGCTTTGTAAAGAGGGGAGTCGTCTCAAAGGAAAGCCGCCTTAAGTCCTGCTGACAGCTGTCAGTCCGAGCAGCCGCGGCACAAAGGCCCGTCCACAGGGCTGAGACACCGAGCGGCTGAGACACCGAGCGGCTGAGACACCGAGCGGCTGAGACACCGAGCGGCTGAGACACCGAGCGGCTGAGAACCAGCAGCCAAACAAGACAAGCACATGTGTTTCACCATGTTTCTGTTTGGAGGATTTACAGACGTCTTCGCTGCAGAAACCAAGTCTGAAGAGACACTTCTGCAGACAACAGCCAGTAACTTCTGTTGGAAAGAAGAAAGCTTCCATGGTTCATGTGATGGACGGGTTTCTGTTTACTGTGTGAACTCTGAGGTCTCTGATGGCCGACTCCTTTCAACAATGGTTTCTATTGGGGGAAGTGAAGCGAGTGGATGTGAATCATTGTTTCACAGAACAACGGCCTTGATTTGTTTTTCTTAGAAATGTATCATATTCCAATATTATTGTGTTTATCTGCATCATAAACCAATGTAAAGAAAAAGAACAGACATTTGTATTTCAGTCTTCTTTCGATTTGCACTTTGGCTACAAATGATGTTCGTCCAAAACTTCATAACAAGCTTTTCACGACCGAACAGACTGAGTTCATCTGATAAAGTTAACGTGTATATATAACAATCAAATTTCACATGTGTCCGTGTGTGTGTGTGTGTGTGTGTGTGTGCGTGGGCGTGTCCGTGTGTGTGTGTGTGTGTGTGTGTGTGTGTGTGTGTGTGTGTCCGTGTGTGTGTGTGTGTGTGTGTGTGTGGGCGTTTCTTCCTTGGAACAGTGTTTTTCTATGTGAGGAAGTGAAGTGAGTTTTGCTCAGTATATTTACATCATTGACTTAAAGGACGACACGGCCCACATTTGGTTTGTTTCATGGTTTAACTGGTTTTCTCATTAGTTTGAGAAATGTTTGATCTCTTTTCAGCTGTCAAAAACCATGTGGCTCAATTTTTTAGTTTTGTGTTGCAACAATATTTACAGTGCTTGAAAACACAAGGAAATGCAGCGCCCCCTTCATGTCACTACGTCCCTCACCTCCTCTCTTAGATCCTATAAATGAAAATATGGCCGAAACTTAATCTCGAAGTATTCAGTGTTTTATCGAGCAGCTCTTTTCGTGAACCACAAAAATGTCGAGTCACACCCGAAAGGTTGCAACACACAAGACACTGCTCTTTAATATTAATGAAAAGAAAGAAAAGCGTTTTCCTGTTCTTGTGCTCAGCAAAGAATGTGAATCATTTAATCTGCGGCTGACGAAGGCTCAGAACAGTATGAAGGGCCAACAGGTCAAATAGCAGCAGTTTATCAGTCCAACCTCCAGAGTCAAATAAAACCTTCACATGCAGGTTGGTGAGCTGCCAGAGCAGAGAGGGGCAGCAGAGACAGAGCAGAGAGTTTCCCAGCCGGTGTGTGTGTGTGTGTGTGTGTGTGTGTGTGTGTGTTTCCATGTTGTGTATCTGTGGTCTGAATCTCTGCTGTGGTGATAAGATATCAGAGGAGGAGAGATCATCTACTCCCACTGCCTCCATATCTCCCATCGCTGTGACACTGATCCCAGCCATTACAGCTACACCCTGCACTCCTCCACACACACACACACACACACACACACACACTCAGTCTAAGAGTCTAAGATTCAGTTCTTCACACACAACCTCTGATATGAAAAAAGACTTACCAACTTTGTGAACGAACAGAAACGGCTTAAACTTCGACACACTGATCGTCTCAGAAACACAGAAAGTGCTGAATGCAACAAATACACAGTTCATCTATTTGAGGGTTCAACTCCTCCTCGTGTGCCCATGTTGTGATCAGGGAACATCAGAACATCTCAGGGAAAAGAAAACAGAAAAGGACATTTTGGATTCTGGTTTGTCAAAGATTGTTGGGGAAAAAACAACTGGTCAGTTTCCTCAATCATCAAATCTTGATTGAGACCTGATGTCTTATGATTGATGTCTTTGACTGAATAAAATAGTTTTTTGCCTGAATACACACAAAACCAGTGACTAGTACTAACACACACACACACCACAGTGACTCATTTATTATTTGAGCCAAAGGAGGAAACTGAGCTGAAATCAGCTGGTGGCTCTAAACTGAGACGATGTTTGAGAGACAACACTCGCTGTAACAGCTGTAATAAAAATAAAACAGCCACTTGTTCCTCATGACGTCCAAGTGGGAGAAAGTGTCACAAACTCTGCAGCTTTTGTGCCGTTTAAGTGTCTGACATTAAACTTTACCCGTCGGGTCCGATTGTGTCTTTTGATTTGAGGAGCAGGAAGCAAACAAAGTTTCTCTGGGAAACACAAAGTATTCTGTCCATCTTTAAAAGTACGAGCTGAAGTCGTAAAGGACAGGAAGCGTCTGTGTGTCATGTCGCCACACACACACACACACACACACACATATTGTGTGTTTCTATGTGTGCACGTGTAAACACAGAAGTTTAGTTAGGATGAAATTAGGATTACAGTTTTTTTGTTGTTTCAGTAGAACTTATAATTTATATCGAAGTAACACCACTATTTCACAACCTGGGTTTTACGTTTCAAGTCACATATGGAAAAGCACCAAAACACAGGAACAATAAAGACGATACATTTGAATAAATAGATAAACAGAATCAGACATATTAATAAAAAAGCCAATCAGAACATAAACGTCTTGAACACAGTGAGAAGCATCAGTGTGGTGAAGTCATATTTCAGGGAGTGAATATGATCAGTTCATCACAATTAAACTGAATGACCGAGTCACACTGACTAGAATGAGGACAAACATGTTGATGATGGACGACCTTCTCCATCGTTACACGTGTTCACTGGAACCACAAAGACGGTTTCTAACACGTCAGTGAAGGTTGTGAACTCAGACTGAAACAAACTCCTGAGCTGTGACTTGTCGAACTCGAGCTTTGAGATTCATCAGCTCTCGAACAATGGAGACAGTAACAGAGGAGTCGGCTCCGCAACTCAGATCAAAGCCAGCGAGATGATCAACGACTCAGTGCTTCAAAGATGAGGTGTGTGTGTGTGTGTGTGTGTGTCTGGGGTGTGTCTCTTACATCCTGTATCATCAGTCACAGTCCAGTATCATCATTTATTTTTCTCAGCGACAGAATAAAGCAGCTGGCAGCTGAAGTACTGGAACGTTTGTATCTGCATGAAATCCTCCTGCTTGAATCATCAGCTCATGTGAAACTCCCAGAAAAACCCAGTGACTGAACCTGACGTTCAGTTGTGACAGTAAAAGTCACTGATTGTGTCTGTGAAGGTTTGAAACAACCTGAGGAGTCGATGTCGACGTGAATCAAACCAAGAAAACAGATTCAAATAGAATCAAACTTTTAAAAGTTGTGATCTGATGACTTGTTGTATAATGATTACAAATCATCACTGTTGGATTGTGGATCAATGATTCGATGAGTAGAGTCATTTAGCAGGTTCATGTGATTTAAAAGAACAAACATACTTTGTCAGAATTTACACTTCGGTACATTTCCCAGATCAACCTGTTTCCCAGGACGTCCCCTCCACTCTCTCACTACACCGAAGAACTTAAGAAACTTTTAATCAGTCATTTGGCTTTAAAACTATTGTTTCCTGCTTTCAAAGCAGAGAGTGAAACCTTCAGCTCCAGAGCAGCTTCATTATGAGATTCCTCCTGAAGCATTAACCAAAGCATTTCCAGATAACTCCGCTTAGACATAACTACGCCCAGAGGTGCTCCGTGTGTGTGTGTGTGTGTGTGTGTGTGTGTGTGTGAGGATCACAATAAATTGAAGGGTATTATAGTGCACTGTAATATGTGTATTTACGGTTCATTGTAAAATTCAGTGGAGATTAAGATAAATGACATAATGTCTTAGTCTGTCCCTCATTAGGAGACACTGTCCTGTGTTTTACTGGGTCACATGTGTGACTTTGATCTCATGTTGAATGTCATCTGGAAAACAAGGACGACTATAAGCTCTGTGTAAAACACCACTTTAAAACAAAACACACACACACACACAGAGAGAATTACCCTGAAGTTAAAATAACAGCGACACGTGATGCAGAGCGCCCACCCAGACCGTGACGTCCGTCTTCAATCTGTGTCTGTTTAATGCAGACAGTTTCCACAAGAGACACCTAATTCTTAACAGGTGTAGATCAAGAGATAATAGAGTGGAGAGGTGCATCCTTCTTTTTGGAAAGTGCAGGAAGGAAGAAAGTTTCATGTCAAAGCTGTTTAAGACGCTCACAGCAGCTTCAGCCTTTGTAGTTAATTAGACTTTATCAGATCAAATTTTAGTTTTTGATGTGTGAAATACATCTACATCGTTAAAACATGCACATAAAGTTCATTTTCAGTCAAAAAGAAACGCAGATAAACTTGCTGCTGTGATTCACATCTTAAACTGCGAGTTTCACTGCGAGAGAATCTGCAGCAGTTTACAGGACTGTCGTGACTCCAGGTGTCTCTGGCCTCAGGTGAGCGGCTCCGGTTAACTCGAAGTGAATCGATCAGTTACGCACACACGCACATCGCTAACAATTCAAATAGATTTGTCAAAGAAGCTGCCTGTTTTGATTTTGTCTTTTTGTCTGAAACCAAAAAAATATCAATTTGCATCATATGAACAGAGAAAATATAAACTTTTACCTGAACTTTACAATATTCAACACATCAGCTCAAACATCTGCAAATAGCTGATGTTTAAAATGATGAACGAAATTCTCCTGGAAATAAAGTTTGCTCTGAAAGTGAAGAAACTGTCACGAGCTGCTGCAGAGTCCATGAGCGAGACGCAGAGCTTCATCTGTCTGTCTGACTGGAAGTGTGTGTTTAATTCAACACACTGTGACTTTCTGGAAGTGAACACACAGATGCAGTACATACAGTATACAACAGCACACACACACACACACACACACACACACACTTCAGCCTGGGCAGAAGAAACAATGGCGTCTAAATAAAGCCCTTTATGTCAACTACATTGTTCTGCAGTAAGTCAAATAAACTTCTCCCCAGAGGACACGAATAAAAACAAAGCCTCTCATTCTCGTGTGTGTGTTCAGGCGTTCAGTGTGTGTTCTGTGATTCTCGTGTGTGTGTGTGTGTGTGTGTGTGTGCAGAAGGATCACGGACACGTCGACCATCCTGAGCTTGTCTGGAAGCTGTAACGTCAGCAGAACCTGTGCAGGTCACTGTTCGTCTGTATGTGGCAACGCTGCTTCACGAGACTGTGCCGACCGTCCGACCTCCTTTCTTCAACACACACAGAAAGGGAGGAAATGAGCATCACAGCACAGTGACGTGATACTTTAGAGTAAGTTGGTAAATCTACTTCTTTTCATTCAAAAATCCAGAATCTTTGAATTTACTAATATTTTTCTTGTTCTTGGTTTTGCTCCATCGCAACGAAGCAAAGTCCTTGTCCTTCATATATATGTCATCTGCTGTAAAGTCCATTCTCACACATTTCTGACTGAAGCAGGACTTTTTGTTTCAGAGCTGTTATTTCTGAGTTCATCAGCTTTTTTGTTTTTGATAAATGGTTCCCAACTGCAAAACTCTGTTCAGTCAATGAGGCCAACAATAGACTTTTTGAAATCACTGAACGAACGTGAGACGTGGGCGGCGAATCAGACGTCTGGAACCAGAATGAGGACAAAACACTGAACTGTGTGAGCGTCCACACCAGGTGGAACACCAGGCTCCGTTTCCCTCACAAGCATCGAAACAGGGACGAAAGTGATTGCACAAGCTTTGACTTTCCAAACTGTTCTAATTCCACACTAACTATAAACTGTGTGAATTTTAAAACCCCATCAATGTCTGAGCCCTGTGAATCCGTCTATCACTGCCTGAACATTCTACTATGATTCTGTGCAAACACACGCAGCCAGAGTGTGTGTGTGTGTGTGTGTGTGTGTGTGTGTGTGTGTGTGAGGTCACTTGGCACCAGCGTCCAGGTTTGCTCAGATGGTCACGGAGGGGAAGGAAGCGTTTGGCTTGGCAGAAATACTTTATTGTTGCCTCAGCCCTGATAAGCCGTTATTAATTAGTCGGCCAGACAAAAAACAATGATACAATAGAGTCTGATAGAGCTGCTGTTTGTGTGCCAGCTCACACACACACACACACACACACACACACACACACACTCAGACAGATGTTCTGCGTGTGTGTGTGTGCCTTTTGATTTTGGGGAGTTGTATCAGGTTGGAGGTACAGTGACACCAAACAAAGACAGAAGAGATGATTGTATATTTCTTCCCATCAGGTTGAATAACTTCTGTCTCAAGCTCTTTTTTTATTTGCGATTTCTGTCACTTTACATGTGAACGACCGACTGCAACACGATGAACGTGTTCCAGGAGAGACCGTGTTAATTCTTGAGACATAAGCTTCAGACACATCCATCCTTATCTCACACATTTCTCAGCTCGACGGCTGCGAAGTTACTTCTGCACGTTCGTTCTATCGACGAAGGAAACTGAATGAAACGGACTTTTCTCCATCTGTGACCGCGCTCGCCGGTTGGAACCCGTCGGGAACGTGTCGATCTGGCTCTGACAGTGTGACTGTCCAGTAAAATGTCCAAAGACTATTTATGCTAATGAGCTCATGTCTGGACCAGAACATGATGACATCAGTGAATTTCAGGTCTGATAAACTTGTTGTGATTCAAGACAAACTGAGGGAGACGTCGGTTAAACACACGTCGCATGTGCAGATATGTTTAATGCATTATTGTCTCTTTAGTTTAGTAACTGTTTGTTTATGGATAGTTTTGACATGTTCATCACACTCGGCGGGTTCAAAGCCGCTCCACCATCATCAAGTCTATTGGTGTATAGATACATATAGATATATATATATATATATATATATATAAATATATGTTTTTGAATCCAATTTTAGACTTTTTGACTTGATGCAGATCTGATTGGGGTCAAAACATTGTCTGCTTAAATGAATGTTGTGGTTTGGAGTGAGGTCTTACGACTTTCATCAAAACTAAAGTAGACGATCAGTTATGTTTCTGAAATAACTCTCACATCATGGATAAAATGGCTCAGCTGCTGTGTTCAAACTTAGACTTTGAGCTAAATGCCACTTCCTGTTGTTAACAGTAAACACACAGTCTTTAGTTTTAGACGTATTAAAATGTGTGATTTAGGTTCATTCTGAGGGAGACGTGAACGTGTGCACCAAATGTTATGGCACTGAATCAGTTGTCGAGTCTGTTCAAAACCACATGAGCACCAGAGGAAAAGTCAGGATCACCAGAGTCACTCATCCTCCGGGGACCATGAATGTCTGAGCCAAAGTTCAATGTAACTCTATAAAACAGATGTTGTCATACTTCAGTCTGGACCAAAGTGCGACAGTTACACAGCTTCACTCTAAACTCTTCATCACTGATCCTGGAGCTTCTGAACTATTTATCATGAAGCTCCTTTTTCTAAAGACACAGTGGCGTTTGTGTTATTTTCTCATGGTGATCGTGACATGTCAGAGCTAATCTCCTCCATTGTTGTCACGCGGGGGCCCCACTAGAACCCGGCCGGTGACCCTCACTGGGCCCCGACCTTCTGCTTAAAGCCGTGCATCTTCCGCAGTGACCCGGCTGTCTCAGCAGCTGATATATAAAGCCTGTGCTGCTCAGCTGTCACGTCCTCGGGGACAGAGACACTGGCTGACTGGGTGGTCTGTCCTCTGTCCGTCAGTATACGTTCTTCACTGCGTCTGACTCGGAATGAAATCTGCTGTTTTACTTGTTTGCTGTCTGTCACTCTGTCTCTGCTCTTATTATGTCACAATGTTGGTTTAAAAACTTTAATAATATGACATCAAACCTGGACTGAAATCAGAAGCTCATCGTGTTTATGGAGGAAAATTAGAGGATCGTAATTCAATTCTTGTGCATCCAGGAAACAGGTGCTAAAGAACAAGGCTGGTTTTTACTCTCATTCTTATTGGCAACAAATCCCACGAAAAGATCAGACATGAGAAAGAAAAACATCAATCCCATTGGTCACCCACAGGATGACTAACAGGCTAACTGTTCCCCCTGTTTCCAGTCTTTGTGCTAAGCTAAGCTAACTGGCTGCTCTTTACATGTTGACATATCACAGACGAGGACGTCACACGGACGAACAGTGAGGAAACAGCAGAGGAAGGAAAAACAACAAAACACGCACAGAGCATCCTAACGACCATTAACCACAATAGAGTCATTCTACGCCTGCGAATGCACATCGCCTGGAGGATGGACACACACACACACACACACACACACACACACACACACTGTCCCAAGCTTGGAGCTCGTTCAATCATAACAGACCCTCAGAAACGATCACACACTGAAACATTTTTACACACACTCACCTGACAGTCAACACTAATGTAGGAGGGAACCTTCCCAAACCTCAGTATGTGAATCAACCACAGCAGAAACACACACACACACACACACACACACAGCAGTGTCCTGACAGTACGTGCGGTGTGTGTTGAGGTGGGCCGGATGAATAACAGAACAGGACTCTCGTTCTCAGTCTCTTCGTCTCTTTGTCTCATTCTTCGGGGCGTGTGTTGTGTTTTTTTGGTCCTTTGTGGTTAAAGCACTGGTGCATTGAAGGTGGGGAATTTCTCAGTCTCACAAAGGTGTGTGTGTGTGTGTGTGTGTGTGTGTGTGTGTGTTTGTGTCCAGCTGTCTACGGGTCCTGAGGCCGGATAGCTGTGGGTTGGAGGAAGAAGAAGAAGCTGTGTATTTAATGGCACCAGACCCGTTCACGGGGGAAGAGGAGGATGTTATTCTGGGCTCTTCATCAATGCGGTGTGTCTGCACATCTTGCGTGTGTGTGTTTAGCTGTGGTTTCAGGGCACGACACTCTAATCACGGCTTTGAATGTTTCAGTTTGTGATGTGAACCCGGGGATCAGCCTGAACGGGATGATGAAACTCGGAGAAACTCTGAAAACCTGCTATCATTCATTCAACAACGGCGAGGTAAAGGGTGGGGAAGTCTCTGCTGACTCACACGACTACCGGCTGCTTGGTGGAACTAATTTGTGATTGTACAGTTTGACTTCGAGCCGGAAAAATCAGGGAGTGGGCGACGGAGGAGCTGCTCCCCCTCCCTCATCGGCTACTTGTGCGCCGTCGCTGAACGAGGCCGTTAACCTGAAATTGCCCCAGTGGAGCTGCAAAACCCAGGAGTGAATTTCAAGCAGAGGGTTGGTGGAAAAGAGCATCTGTGCACATGAATTTTCCAGGATAAACAAACTGTAGGTTAGGCTGTAAAAAATGTACTTTAAAAACAAATGTTTGGTGAAAACCTCGGTGTTGACTCGACCATTAGAAGGTGTGTGAGAGAGGAGAGAGGCTGGTCTCAGATGCAAACTGCAGGTCTGTCTGCTCAAGAAGTCACATTTTCATTCAAGCTGTGTGTCTTGAAAAGGTAAATAAAGTAAAGACAAAGTTATTCTTCTTTGACCAAATGAACCTCTCCATGTGATGCGTCCGTCTCATGCTGCTGTGACATTTTGATGGTTCAGTTTAAAGGACGGATGATTCATGCTGACATGCTGAGGTCTCTGGATGCTGCTGAGCTGCCGCGGTTCAAACGTTTATTATGACTGGAAAGGAAAGCTCAGATTCAGGAGGAGTAATGTGGCTTCTGTCTTGGTCATGGAGCGGTGGACCAGCTCTTCATGGTTCATGGGGGAGTTTGTCCATCCAGTATCAACATGCTTTGTGGACGTGCACTCAGAGTCTGAGCAGGACCCTCTGGTAATATGCAGTTCTCCAACCCAGTTCTAAAACCAAAGTGGCCGAACAAGAGGATGATGGATGGAAGAGGTTACATTCTACACTTTCTTTGTGTTTCAATGACAAGAGGAGGGAGCATGAAAGGACATAATTTAAGATGAGATGATACAAGAAGAAAACATTTAGCCGTATTTTATTAAGAGAAAGGCACCACAAAAGAGAAGTCAGAGTAAAGTCTTCAGCTTCAAGCCAACATACAACAAATCCAGGTTTAAATGTTCAATATCGATGACATGTGAAGGGAAACACTGAAGAAGCAGCTGAGATTTTCGTACATCTGCACCTTTAATGGCAAGAACTCGCAATTATAACCCAATCAAGGCCCCTCGAGGATAATTCAAGTTTCTCAAACTGTAACTCGGTATCAGAAACAGACAAAATGCACAAAGTGTCCGAACAGAGGAGGACGTGACGTCACGGCTTTGGGACTGTGGGTGTTTAAAAAATGTGGTGGGAAGTTTGGTGGGAATGAAGCCTGACTTCATTCATGAACAGTGACATGGCGACATTAGGTTGGTGAGTTTGCAGCTGGATCAGGGCGTATCACTCAGCTTTGTACTGTTTTATCATCAGTCTTATTCACAAATCACAGATATACATTACACATATACGTTATGTATAACAGCCAGTTTTAGCCAGATTTCCTTTAGGTGTGATGTGAATATTCATCCTTTTAAACTGGACGTTTTTCATTTTAGTATTTCAATCTGACTGTTTCAGAAAAAGTTTGCTTCTCAGTCATTGAGTCACAGTATGGATCAATAATGACAGACCTGCACACAGATCATTTCTTCTACAAGGTTAAAAAACTCCTTATTTATTGCATCTTTAAGTTTATCCAAAAAACCTGTGACAGTATTTCCTCCGACGTTTATCACACTATTGAATGTAAACCTGTCCACCGAGGATATAAAAAGTTTACAAGTGACTTTGTGAGATGACTCGTGTCTCTGACTCGACTCGACACACGCCGTCAGCTCCTCCATTAAAAGTGATGTAAAGTCTCATTCTGCCTCCGTCCCACTTCGACCCCAAAGACTCCTGCAGTCGCCGGCCCACGAGTCTTAACTCATAACAGGCCCAGCAGAGACGCATGGACGTGATGAGACGTTTATGAATATTGAGGGTTAAAGGTCAAATAAAAGCTTCACAGAGGTTTGTATTCTGTTATCACAGAACAGCAGCAACAAATCAGAGAGAACATACATGGACAGACACACACTTCAGAACTGAAATGACTGATCGAGTTTAGAGCTCGAACAACAGATTAATGGAATCACAGGAAATGTATCAGAAATAGTTTTTAAAAATTTCAGGCAAAAATGAGAGAATTTGCTCGTTCCAGCTTTGGTCCAGCTCTTTGTCATTTGATGCAAAACAATTAACTGAATGTTTTTGAAAGAGAAAGAAATGTCCAGATGTGACCTGGAAGACAGGAAGGAGCTCAGCCAGCTCCGTCAGTGTCTGCCTGTGTGTCAATAAGAGACGTCCTACAGAGACAGAGACAGAGACAAGAACCTGATGGAAACTGATTCAGTGCTTCCAAGTTCACAGAGACAACAAATCTCGATCCGAACACTTTGCGCCTCAGGGAGCCTGAACCAGCCTCTCGCTGTCCTGCTGCAGGTTGTGCAGAGAACTGGCATCAAACCCAGAATGAACAGGATGGAAAACAGACGCATAACCTGTATGAAACTGCAGCGCTCTCAAAGAAGACACGCTTTACATCCATGGAGAATGAGAAGCACATTTCAGAGACGATCAAACAGAGAGAGAGAGACAGCGTCTGCTCTCACTACAGGAAACATGTTGTACAATAGAAAACATGGCGGAGCCTCGAGGTTCCTCCCTGTGACTGACGACCAACACGTCCATCAACCTCCATGTGTCTGTCAGACGCCTTCACACATGCAGATTCACTCCAGTGCTCAGATCTCTTACTTCAGTACAAGCAGCAAAACCACAGTGAAGAAATACTCTGTTACACGTAAAGTATCAGCATCTCTCTTCTTCGAAACTGAGAACTTTTTATTGAAATAAAGAAAAGTGGATGAAGCAGATCAGCAGTTTGAAAGAAAAGATGCAGAGACATAAAATAACAAAAACTTTTGCTTTCATGAAGACTGATGAGATCTCTTTCTTCTCCCCACACACGATGAGGCCAAAACGTCCTCCTCTGTCTCCAAAGTTCGATTTCACCACAGCTCAGTTCACCTGAGTCAAACAGAAACCCAACCAGAAGAGAAAGCGATGCAGCTCTGAGCTTCACTTCTCTTGGAGCAGCAGCCGTCAGATAAGACTTCATCTCAGCGATCTCTATCTGTGCTATCAGCCAAAACCTCTTTGTGTCGTTTCTCAAAAAGAGTCAATTACAATGACTTCCTTAGTGTTGAACAGTGTGTGTTAGCATAAACGATGCATTAATGTGTGAGCAGCATTTCTGACGTCGATTCGTCAAAAACCTCCATGTTTCAAAGACACTTCTGTCTGTAATCATTTTGCAGTAAGAACATTTCAACTTGTTTAAACAGTTCTAGAAATCAGTGTTTGTTCATCCGAACTTGACGTAATGAGGTTGATGTTTACATGAGAACGATGACAGAGCTGATTTTAACAGAGCGATTAATGGATTAGTCCGTCAATAAGAAACGAATCAGCAAACAACTTCTAGGACAATAAACTGAAACTTTACCCTGAAAACAGATTGAAATTTCTACTTCTTTTCAGAGAATTAAACTAAATATATAAGAGCTTTTCTTCCACTGAAATGTAGTAGAAATATGAAGCAGCCTGGAACTGAAATACTGGAGTCAAGTACAAATACGTCCCTGAGTAAATGTACAAGTACTGTATGTACCCACACAAACATCCCACAGGTGGACGTGTGTGTCAGCGACACTCCATTATCATCACCACAGCAGAACTACCGTTTGAGAGGAGACACAATGACACAATACAGCCAGGAAAACAACACACACACACACACACACACACACACACACACACACACACACACACAGGGCAGGAAACAGCAGACCCACTCACAGATTGTACAGCAGAGGGGGAGTTGAACTCATAACAGGAAGACAGGGGACAATCGGGGGACGTTTAGTCACAGCGGACACACGGAGACACTCGGGTTTGTCTTCAGGGAGCTCGGCTGAAGACACGTTTGGAGGCGAGAGACGGCCTGAGGACACTTTGAGTTTGACCACACACACAGAAACACGGTGAGACCTCGTGACGCTGACACACATCTAACATCCCTGCAAACCTCTCACTGACCATCAAGACTCAAGGTGTCCTGCAAACCTTCCCAAGGACTCCTTGAGAAAAGGAGTGAAAGACCCTGGAAACCTGGAAAACCCTGGAAACTACAGTCTGGAACCTTCAATGACCCCTGGAAACTTCTCAATGACCAAGACTCCTCAGTGGAAACAGATCAGCAGGAGATTTAAAGACATGTTTTCAACAGAAACAAACAGCCACATTTTGATACAGAAAAAATGAAAAGTGATGATGAAATAAACGTGAAATGAATCAGCTGAAGCTTCACACTGACTCAAAGAATTAGACTTGATTTTATGACTCCTATGATCTTATGATTCCTGCTTGTTGAACATCAGGCTCTAAACAGTGAAACAGTCCACAGCTGTCGAGTGTCCAAATTAACGGGACTTTAATGAAGACAGTGAACGTTCTTCCATTAAAAGTCCTTCTTTCTCCCTGAGCTGCAGAACTTTTCACAATAAAAGTCAACTCACCGAGTTTCTGCGTCTCTCTGAGCTTCAGTTCATCCGGACCAACCTGCAGTCTCACCTGAAGCCTCCACACTGATCAGTCCTGAACCCGGAGCCTCCGGTCCCCCCTCTGCCCGCTGCTGCTGCCTTCACGGACTGCACGGAAACTCCCCCATCCAGCAGCTTTCAGCCTCGTGTCTGCTGCAGAGACAGAGCAGCTTCACATCAGACTATGATTTAAAAAACATTACAACCAAACCAAACAAACATATTTATATGAAAAATGTCTGTAAATTTTGTGAATTTGAACAGAAAGTTGGTCACATCAGTGTTGGAAGAATCATTCAGATCATTACTTAAATAAAAGTGAAAAACTTTGCACCACAATGTAAAAACAGTGAATTTCAACTCTCTACATTCAAAATGTCACATAAACACACACATGTAAGCATCTGCTTTAGTACAAGAACAGTGTACTTTCATACAAATACTCATTACGCAGATGTTGATTCACACACCTGGATGAAGTAGTTGAATGTAGCTGGTTCACCTGGTGCTACGTCAAACTACTTTAATACTGCATGAGTACTACTAATGTATACCACACCATCATGTTTAGTATGTCAAAGTAGTAACTAGCTGTTGATGTAATAGGCAGGAGGCTATAACGTGTTGGAACTGAAGTATAAATCTACTCAAATACTTGACTCGCCTGCAAGTACTTCAAAACTGTACTTATGTGCAGTTCCTGAGTAAATGTAGATGTTTTTTCTCAAAGTCTTAAAGGCATTAACATTGGAAAAATATTCATAAGTTCTTGAGGCAGAAAAACTGGGGTCAGTTTGTCCTTTGAGACCGAGGTCATGTCTCTGTGTCCAACTTCTCTATATTTCCCCAGAACACTTGAAGAAAAGAGTTGCTGGTTTCTAAACCTGCTCTGTGAGGGATTTCTCTTCCTGCACGTTGAATGTCAGTTCAAAATGGTTTTAAAAACCTAAAGACGAAAACAAACTTCAGGGAAAATTACTGTTCAGGAGGTTAAAAGTGAATTTGTCTGAGGTTCTTAAGAGTTTGAGCTTGATTGCATTATTTCCCACAGTGCATGATGTCAGCAAACGCACCTTCAGACATCCTGCAAGCCATTATTTCAGGAACCAGATCGCCCCCTTGTGGCTTCATTTTGCCAACGCAGAACTGAAGCAGGTGAAGCAGGTTATCTCCTACAAATGCGTTTCTGTCGCTGTGCTTCAGTTTCTGTTCACTTCCTTTGGTTTAAACGGGTTAAAGATGGATTCAGGATGTATTTCACCAAATCATCATACAAGCTACCAACAATCTAAAATTATTAGATTATCAAATTCTTAAATGTTCCCAAACAAATTTGATTTCCCATTTTGAAATGTTGGGTGATTCAGCCTCTTTGGGGCTTGAAGATTTATTTGAATGAAACCATGTGAGAAGTTTTGAGGTGAAAAGTCTTTCTGTGGAACTGAACAAGTCGTAGACGTCAGAAACATGAGACAAACCAAAGTGGCTGGAAAACACTGGATTCATCTCAACAATGAATTATATTTCATTATTGTGTTTTTTATATAAAAATCTTAAACCAAAAACTAGAAACAAATGCTTCCATATGAATGTATATAAAAACACAATTATTCGAACTGAAATATAAAAGTGTAGAAGTATAAAACAGAAAAAGTAAAGTACTTCAAAGTTATACACAAACTCAGTACCTTCATACTTTGTCACCTTCCACCATAGTAACACCTGGTCTTATTTTAAAGTCTGTTTCTAGAAGTAAAGTTACTGCACATTTCCTCTGAATCTCGCTTCCTGATTGTTGGACATGTTTCTTTGAATGTTGGATCAGGTTCGAAAGAGATTTTGAAACGTTTTTAAAAAGACTCAAACGTTAGTGTGAGGAAGTTAAAGCTGTTCTCTGACATCTGATGAATGTCACCAAGCTTGAAAAACTCTGTTGTGTCAGTGACTCAACTTCATTTTTAGAGGCCGTTTTAGTTTCGGACTCAGTTCAGTGATGAGGAAACAAGTTATTGAACTCAATCATTGTGGAAAAAGCCTCTGATCAACACTGAGGTTTATTATGACCTTTATTTGTTTACTGAATACATTTGTTATGCTTTATAAAATAACAGACTTTAAGCAATTTTCATATTTTCTCTTCATTAAAAGTGGAGAAAAACAGAGAGCAAAGAAACGAAGCAATGTTCTGTCCTTTACGCATAAAATCCAAAGTGGTAAAATCCTTAATCGCTGTCACATTATTATTATTATTATTATACAAAAAGCTGAAAACTTGATGGTTTATATATTTTTTTATGCAGAAACCTGAGCTGAAAGGATTAAAAACCTTTGACTCAAAGAAAGAAAGAACAAAAATCTCCACTAAAAGAAAAGTTTTAAAATATTTAGTTACTGATCAAAAATGAGTCCAGTATTAACTGTGTCAGTCCTACGACTGATTTCTGTGACGGAAGCTTCATCTTGGCAGGAAACTGTGATAGAGGCTCATTTTGGACTTTGGCCTGGAGTCAGTTTCATATGTTTGTTATTTAAAGCACCACATTATTGTTCCTGTTTTCCTGAATCGTTCAGACACTGAGAGTCAAGGCAGGAGAGTTCAAACCTTTAACCTCTGCTGAGCATTTCTTCAACCTGCAGCCTCCAAAAGAACAAAGTCGTGACATCACTTCCTGTCTGACCTCTGTTCAGTTGCTTCTGTAACTCAATGCCGTCTGTTATTTATCATTTCTTTCTTCAGCCTTTCTGAAAAAAACAATCAGCTCCACCAGATATTGAAACATTTCTGATATTAACAAAGTTCAACAAAAACTACAGGTCCCATGAAAAAACTACAAGTTTGGTTTTGTCCGTTTCCATAAAACTATGTCTCCTCTAAAGTTTCAACTTTTCCTTTTTGTTTCTCTGGTTTTTGTTTCTCTGGCTCTTTACTTTTTCTTACACACTTTTCTTTTGAGTTTCATTTGGGAGCAAACTAGAACACACTTTCCTGATGTGTCCAACTAGCACAGATACACCTGGTGTGATATTGGCAAAAAAAATTAAACCTCAATTTCTCTAAAAATTATCACCTGATCCTGGAGCTCTGCTTCGAAAGGCAACAGAAAGTAAAGTTAACATCGAGCAGAGGCTCATTCAACCACAAGTCAAAGTAATAGATGATTGATCATTTATGGCTTCTGTCCAGAGGAAACTCAGAGCTTCAACAACAAAGATTATCTGTTATCACTCGATGACAATATTTGATCCACTGAATGAGAAAAGCATTCAGCACTAAATGTCAAAAAGTAAGCACCAGCTGAGAATCGCACCACGAGAGCAGACAGCACATATTCATACACGTTACATCACCAAGTTGATTTAAACTGCAACATAGCAAATTTTAATTAAAGGAACCTAAAACACAGACACTGTAAACACTTTGAATGTTGGAATTATTGACCAGATTATCGACAGAAAGCTGCAACATTAACATTCATCTTCCACTAACTTCACACCACTTCACTGGATTTTTGGTGAATGGATGTAGCTCCATTAAATGGATGATTGAGCTTCTTCCACCTTTGTGTAAACAAATCCCACCTATATGACCCCTGTTATTCATGAACACGGAGCGTCAGGATCCCGGGATTTAATACGATAACAAAATGTCTTTATGTTTCTTATAAAATAGTACATGCAGACGGATATTTGGAAGCGAAGACTTTGTTCTCCACCCCATAGACGAAGAAGCTGTAGTCTTTTCCGCTGTAGGTGTAAAAAGCGTGCGTCAGCGGCACCAGCTCGATGGTCTGACGCTGCGGACAGAGACAGGAAGTGTTAGTATCACTCAGTCATTATTGAAATGTCTAAACGTACAACCACTTTGCACAAAATAATGTTAATTAATTGTTTCCATTCTCTTTATGGTCATTTCGCTTTTCTTTCAGTGACATTTTGCAGGTAAAGTTCAGGGTCTGGGCCCAGTCGGTCTGTTCAGTCATCCACCCTCACGTCCAGGTAGGACTCCAAACACACTTCACTGGACGAGTCCATACACTGAATTAAATGCTCTTTGTTCAACACAATTCAGGAGCACTGGCTCATCTCTGAACATCTCTGTTCACCCAGTGACTTTCTACAACAACAAGTGAACAGGTTTGTATATGTTTGTTTGTACCTGCTGCAGGATGCGGCTGGTGGAGGTGAAGCGTTCAAGGTGTTCGTTAATCATTTTTGTAGAGACATCGCAGATCTCCTGATCGGGGAAACCCTGGATCGGATACACCTGCAGGACAAAGATGGACGACACTGACTTGTGGCAGCCGCTCTGTGAGGAGGAACTTCTGCTTCGGTGTCGTTTATGTGTTAATTTAAATAAAAGAAGTGTTTCGTTTTTACCAGAACACTCTGATCGACGAAGAAAGGGTCTCCTGTCACCTGCTCAAACTTCTTGTCAGGGAAGTCAGGCTGGCGGTCTGGAATGAAATCGGCTATGTTGTTCTTCCTAAACACACGCACACACACAGATGTGAGAAGAAGCAGTTCGGACAGTAGATTTGTAGTGGGAATGAGTGTGTGCGTCTTCGTACCACGTCACAGTGAGCTGGATGAAATGCAGCAGGTTTTGGCTGCCGTGACAAACAGAGCAGGTCTTAAAGCCGTGGCCATGACAGTGGATGCACCTGGAGGAGGGAGAGATGAAAGCAACAGCTCGAATGTTCTACAGCCCGTTCTCATGTCAACATCACAGCAAAAGAGATTTGGTGCAAAATAAATGAACCAAGCAGAGCTGTGGTGAAGTGTGTGGAGGAAAGTAGAGCTGGAATAAAGAGTAGAAACATAAGGAATGCAGATGCTTCCAAACAGCACACGATGGGGTTTGAAAACGGGAAGTCACCAGATCTCCACCCAGGTGACGCCCTCCACCTTCATCATCCTCCACCTTCATCATCCTCCACCATCATCACCCTCCACCTTCATCATCCTCCACCATCATCACCCTCCACCATCATCACCCTCCACCTTCATCATCCTCCACCATCATCACCCTCCACCTTCATCACAACAACATTAGAATGGTGTCCATCACCCGACAGAGAGCTTGGTGTGGTGAACACAGACGCTGTCGACTAACTGATCAGAGTTAACCTGTTCATGAAACTCGACAATGGAACTTTAGATTTTACCCATTTTAAACAGTAAAATTAAGAGGAAACTCAATATGTGAAGGTAAATGTTGAAGTTGTGGCAGGAAAATAAATAAATCCATCACTCGTCTTCCTCATGGAACAGATCCACTTTCATTTCATCAGATGTTTCAGTCCACACAGGAACCTGATTTCTGAGTTTTATTTCCTCTGAGCTGTTCTCATCGAGGGTTCATCTCCACAGGTCCAAACCTCACACATAACAATGAACTTATAAACAGTATCTCTAAAGACTGATCAAGGCTGCCAGTTTTGAGCTTTCTGGTTTCACTGCAGGTAGATTCCCTCTACACACGACGGTGGAGGATCTTTATTCAAATTACAGAATTCTATTTCTCTGTGTGTCTCTTGTTCAAACTGGGAAATAAAATGATCTTCTATCAATGAATACCTCCTAATTATGTTCCTTTACATTTATAATATAGTAACACATATAATATCAAAAACATTCCAATGATATTTTTTTTGTTCAGCCAAAATAATATCAAAATTCAATTAAACATCTACGCTGATGACACCATCTTCTATACACTGATTCTAACAGAATTCAGAGCTGGTTTTAAACTCCAAAAAGAGCAAAGTATGCACAGAGCAGAGACTGCGATCTGCACCACCGGACGTATTTACTGACACCAGCAAAGAATGGTCACATGTTCACAGCAGCGTGTTGTCAAGAGTCGGTGTTGTTGTGAATCCGCTCTGCGCTTTTTGCTCTCATCTCTCTCTTTCGGAGCTTTCGAGTCTCCTCTCACCTCTTAAGGCCTCTCCCGTGACAAAAAGTACAGCGTGTGCTCCCGGAGGAATGCCTTTGATTCCCATGCTGCGTTCTGAACCCTGTGCCATGGCAGCTTAAACAACGCTTCTGCAAGATGAAGAGGGAAATTCAGACAGAGACAAGAAGAGAGCATGCAGACTGGACTCCCACCTCCGGCGGCCTCGGCCATGACAGGACGTGCAACGCTTGTTCCTGGAACGGCCGTGACCGTGGCAGAACGTACAACGCTTCTACAAAACGAGATGAGGGTTCGAGTTATGTGTCAACCAGGAAACTGGCTTAACAGAGGAGGCATCATTTCCACATCGTTATGAGGTCATGCAACTGTCTTCTGCAGTGTGTACAGTGTGTTATCGTTGTCTGAAGATACAGTACGAGGTTGGAAAGACACACTGAGCCTCTGGGTTTGCTGTTACCTCCTGTTGAGAGGATAAAAATATAGTTTTTCTGACTAAAATCTGGTGCAAACCACATTGTAAACAACTGCAGATAAAATCTCACAAAAACAGAAGGAATCTCTGGGTGTATCTCTTTTGAACTGAGGACCCAAGGACGTCGAGCGTGAAACAGTTTGGATGAGCAGCTCTCGAGGAAGCTCCAAGGAGCAACACCTCGGGCCAAGCAATCCAGGAGCAGCATCACATAACACAAAGTTATGACTGTAAGCAAATGTCTTATTTTAGAACCTTGTACATTTATGAAAACATTGACAATGAGGCTCAGAGCGGAAACCATTAATCAAATAGTTGATCCTCAGTTGTAAAGACGTGCTGCTCCTGTTTGCTTTACCTGAGCTGAATCTTCTGGACTGTCGGACAAAACAAGTCATTTTGAAAACAAGCAATTAGGAATTTATGAGGAAACATTTGTTATTACAAAGACAAAATTAATTACAATGAATCAATTAATAGAGGAAATAACCGATGCAGAAAATAATCATTCAAATATTCATGACACAAACTTGAACAACAAAAACTGGCTCGTGTTTTTTTGTGTGGCAGGAGTTTGCTGTTGTGTTACATGATTTCTGAATAATGAAAATGTCATGTAGAAAATCCTCCATCTTAAAACAAGACATCTCACCTGGCCTCTACCGTTGCAGCTAATGCAGCGAGTTCTTCCACAGCCGCTGCACATGTGACACATCTAAAACACACACACACACACACACACACACACGTTACTTTGAGACTACAAAGAACTTCAAAAGTCAACAACAACAACAGCAAATCAGGAAAACAGAAGCTTGACTGTGTAAAGTGAAGTGAATGCAGCTGCACCTTGACGAAGGATGAGTGTGGCACACGGACCTTCTCCACCCTGTCGCTGTATATCTCCGGCATCGCCACAGGAATGTCCCACGGTTGAGGACTCATTCCAAACTGAGGACCGTCGACCGGCTGTCCTGTTTGAAGACAAACCAGGACGACATAATGAATGAAGAGAGGTGCTTTTCACTGGGCTCAGTGCTGATTCATCTAACTGACTGTGTGGAAATATCATCTGGTGCATCATCACGTCAAAGTTGTCCAACACTTTGTGACCAAAAACCTGCAAAACTGATGAGATCACATCAACTTGGTCCCATCAACAGTTGTGTTTAGTCCTAATTTACAAATGTTGGCATGTTAAACTAAGATGGTGAACACAGTAACTTTATACCTGCGAAACATCAGCAGGTGAACTATCTTTACCAAGGCGACACATTCTTTTGCGTAATCCATATTTCACTTGTCTCATTGTGATGGAATTCTTTTGTAGCCTGTTTCCTTCCCTTCGTAACAGAAACGGGTCTGACAGACGAAAGGCTGCTTCTATCCATGTTAATCTTATCGTTCATGAAAATAACATTTTAGCAGTAATTTGTTGGCTCAGAGTTAAGTTTTACCATTGTAGGATTCAAACTTCCAGCCGCTGGTTCTGGTCTCGGTGTAGGTCTCCAGTCGATACTGCACAAGAACGACAATCAGCACTTTGGACTCATGTTGCCACACATTGGAAAGTGGATCATACAGATCATGACGTGATGTTGGGATGGAAGTGGGGCCTTATATCAAATATGCATTGGACCTGAAAGCCTTAGATGCTGTGTTGGCTTGTTGAAAAAGGAGGAAACATCAAGGTTTGTGGGCTCAACAGGTCACGATGTGTCTCTCTCTGACGTCAATCATTCACTGTGATGAAGACGTTTTTCATAATAATGTACAAAAATTAAAAATCAGGCACAAAAGTTGTAGCATCACTATAGTTTAGATTTTCTTACATATAAAGTGAGGAGGATCTGAATTTCTGTTCTACTTCAAACAAACCGTCTTTAAACAAGGACTGCACACACTTATGTCGTCGAATGTGTTCACACATGTCGTCCAGGTCAGATATTAGAAAGAAGACGTTGACCCATGCGTTCGTGGTCTTACCCTGTACACAGTGATGGGTTTGAGTTCTCTGAAGGTGAGGTTCCTGGCAGGTTTGGAGCTGTACCTCCATTTGGATTCCACAAACTTGAGCAGGGCGTCTCTGGCCACATCCTCCGATACCGTGGGGACCCTGAGGGGCAAACACACACACACACACACACACACACACACACACACACATACACACACACACACACACATAAAGCTGTGCACAGCTTTTATCCCACCTGAAATCTTTAGAGATATTTTCAAATAAGATAAAGAAGTGAACCATCTACAAAGTGTTTCACAGATAAAGTGAATCACTGATGTGAGTGTTACCTGACATTAGGCACCAGCGTGTTCCTGTTGAGTTCAGGCTGGGGGTTGTAGGCAGGGGGGGGTGGATACAATGGGTTTTCATCCTCTGGACACATGAACAAAAACACAGGAGATGAAGGTTGGGACAAGTTGAAGAAAAAACAAAAGTGAGGAGAACAAAAGTCTCACCTCCTCCTTTGTGGCCCTCGTATCCGTGCACGCCGTCCAGCCAGCCAGGAGGGGGAGCCGAAGGTCCCTCCTCTGGTATGTTTGGATCGAATTCACCTGAAAAGATGACGTGAAGAAGAAGTTGTTTCTGTGTCTCACTGAAACCAAACACACCAGACGATTATAGATGAAGCGCTGACATGTCTCTCAAGACTTTTCTCCTCCAACGCTTCCTCTTAAGGTCGAGCTCACGCCTTCTCTCTCTATCTGCTGCTTGAATGTTGAGCTCAAACAGTTTCAAAGCAGATATTTAAAGCCTTTTTTTCTTTCCTTAACTATGTTTTATGTCATAAAAAGTCATGAGCTCATAGTGGAAATCAGCTGTCATGTTAAAGAGTGAGGCAGGAAGGGAGGCAGCCTCCTTCAGCAGCAGCTGTCAGGAAACAGACGCGGCGCGTTGGACACAAAGGTCGCACAAACATTACTAAAGACTTGCTCAGTGTCAGATACAGGATCAGTAAAAAACACGTGACAAGTCACTGTCACTCATTTCTCCATTTTCAGGAGTAACCAATAATGATTAATGATCTTTTGGCACCAGTAGATTAAAGCCTCTGGATCTGGTGGGAAGATTAACCTATAAATTATGTTCACGTTTCTACAACCAGTCCGTCACCAGCAGCCCTGTTATCTGCTTCCTGTTTGCAGAACAACGCATCAGAAGCAATAAACGTATTAAGTCTAAGCTCATGTTAAAACAATGCCGGAGGCTTCACTGGTGGAGGTCGTGGTGTCAGACACTGGTGAGACAAATATCCATATATGAGACACAGAATCCAGGTCGTTCAGGAACAGATTCATGAATGTGAAGGATTCTCAGATGTCAACATGACGCACGGAGGTTCATAACACGATGAGACGGGATTTTATAACTGTGGAAAGTTAAAATGGCCGCAGCTATTTTACCTCAACAATCACGAGGTAAACAGTCCAAATATGGCCGCTCACACTATAATCTGCCGGGAGCGTGTGCTTGCATGTATGTGATCAGCGCCAGCGCCTCACGGTGACTCTCTTACCCCAGAGTCACCGCCCCGGGTCTCCAGTGCTTCAGATCACGGAGACGCCGGGAGAGGACTGGCAGGAACGGACGCTGCCGAGGGAGTTGTTGGCAAAGAGACAAGTTTTAACTGATCTGTGATTTGTCATAGGACTGTGTCAACTGTTTTGAATGTGCCTGAGCAGGTGGTGGACCAGAATCAGAGCTCTCTGTCTCAACAGCTCAGAGACGGTTTGTTTCTGAAGCACAGAAAACTGCATTCATTTCCAGCTTATCCACACTGACAGCACCACAGCCGACCCCGCCCCTCCCATTGTCCATGC
This sequence comes from Holacanthus passer, assembly GCA_025331565.1. Classification (NCBI taxonomy): domain Eukaryota; kingdom Metazoa; phylum Chordata; class Actinopteri; family Pomacanthidae; genus Holacanthus; species Holacanthus passer. Next base: position 1,538,008 of record JAFREQ010000084.1, on the reverse strand, counting down.
ACGTTAGGACAAACTGCAGTAACTCCACTGCAAATACCAGGTCCACCCACACCCTGTGTGCTCATCTTTGTTTTTTTAAGGTCTCCACCAGGTTTCTACGTTCAGGAGCTGCACCTTGACTTTAGGGCTGGGATGAAAGTATCAGGGTGACGACTGAAACACTACCTGCTGCTCACGCTCCTCCACCGCTCAGTCAGCTGTGTTGGTTGGTGCGTTGGTGTTTTGACCATGAGCTGCTTCGGTTCAGTCTACTTGCTGGTTCACAGTCTGAATCATTGATGTGAACACTGTTTCATTTTGCTGTCTGCCCCTTGGTTCCCGTCTCCACCCAGGGCCATGAATTCTTACAAATTCTTCCGACCTGTCGTCCTCCGTCCATCCACCAGACGCCCTCAGATGTTCCCTCCGGCCTCAGTCACCCCACAGTGTTTATACCAGTCCATGTCCAGCTGCTCCCACTTCATCAGTGCTGCTCACAGTCTTTGCTTCCACCCGACTGAAAGCTCCAGGAAAAAGTGACCATTGAGTATGAACTGTTTTGTCAAACTGCAATTTCCAGGTTAAGAATGAACTTTCACTGTGAACTTTAAAAGCCAACGTGGACGAGAGCTCTTAGAAAAAAGTGCTATGGATGAAATGATGACGATTACTCAGCTTGATGAAGAACATGTCATATGGTCGAACGTGCTGGAAAAAGCAAGTAAATGGACCTTGAGATGGGATTGTTTTGTTAACCCCTTATTTGACGCTTGAGGCTCAAACTACAGACTTTTTATTTTTATGGACAAATGTTTTCATAAAATCTGCCACATTTTGATGTAACAAAAACTATAAACTCATAAATGACGACATCATCGGTCGGTTCATACAGGAACTATGACACACAGAGTTCAGGTTGGGGTCAGATAACGCGAGTGTGTCCGTGGATATTATAAACACACGGCTGGACCTTTCCGACACTGTAAATTATTCTGATGCAAACAGCCGCAGCCGTTAATGTGTAACCAGTGATATAAAAACCAAACAGAAAACAGTTCCTCTGTCACTTTGGTTTGACTGCGTGTGTTTGCTGTGGAAACAGGTGGAAACAGTCGGCTCTGTGGAAACATCTGCCCACCAGCGTCTCTGGAGCTCATTACTGGACACTTTAGATGTTTACTGAACGAGTTTACTGAATCTGTGCAAAAACTGAAGAGTGAAAATGACATTAGCTGTTTTTTGTGTTCTGTGAGCTTTTTTTTGACCAGGACCGTTTTCCAGGCAGTGGAGACGAAAGCTGGTGAGCAGAACAAGCACAGTGTCGAACCATTTCTTTAAACGACTCAATTCTTTTTCTCTCTTCAGACAGACATCACCACATGTCACTTATCCACATATCAAATGCAGGTAGAATTACACGTGTCCTTGCATCACTGTCTTTACATTTCACTGCTGCGGCTGACATTTACCTCAGCCGAGCTTTGACTTCAACAACTGCGGCAACATCAGTGACAACAATCCCACAAAAAACCAAAGAACAGAAAGTTTTCACACAACAATGTAATATCACATGAAAGTACACAATAGTGCCTCGATGGAGACGCTTCCGAGGCACCGTGCAGCTATTTAGCGCGTGCGTCATGAGTTTGCCAGACACAAATACTTTCAGCCCAACAACGGCGACTCCGGAGTGTTTTCATCAGTCGTGTTTTCTTCAAGCTCCCGCAGATAAAAATAAAAGTGAGTGGGTGCGCTCGTACACAATACCTCCGGCCGAGGGATAAAAATACCAGCGAGAAGGTGTTTCCCCGAAAAGATCTGGGCTGAGATGGACGGAGTGTGAGAACAGCACGAGGGACGGAGGGAGGGAGATACGCACTCATTAAGAGAGAGAAAAATAGAACGAGAGGGAGGGAGGGGGAGAAGGAATGCGAGTGGAAAAAAGGGGAGAACAAAGCCGAGCTGATTACTGAAGCTTTCACTGGACAATGCATCCAAAATACTCCTGCAGAACTTCTTGTGCCCTTTTCTTCCTTTTCTTTACAGCACTGAAAAACTCGTTCATGAGTGAATTCAACGTGACCAGAATGTGGGAGAACAAGAATCTCCGGCCATATGAACCGTGAACTGTTGTGAATCAACAAAAAAATGACCAAACAAATGAAGGAATGATTTTGTTTACGTCGTCTTTCAAGCAAAACTCAGATGTGAGGATTTGCGGGATTCATCTTACCTGAACGTGAATATCTTTGTGTGTTTGCTGATCGGACAAATCGAGACCTTTGAACCTTTGGTTCTTTAACTTATGCAGCTTTTTTTTTTTTTTTTGCTATTTTCAGACATTTTAAGACAAAATTGTGACTCAAACTGTGAATCAAACTGTGAATCAAACTGTGAATCAAACAGTTCAAGAACACAACCAACAGAACAAAATCAGGGTGAAGCTGCTTTTAACTGCGATGCTTCACACAGATGGAACTAACTTCTCGTTAATCTCGAACTTTCAGATCCGAGTTTTAAAACTTGTTGTTCTCCGGAGTGTTTTCTCTCCTGGACCACAGCTGCACAATTAATCGAATTTTATTTTCAATTACGATTTTGTCTTCAAACCATTATGAGAACAAGATCATCCAGATAAAACGCTATTGTTTCATGATGATTCTCTCATTTTGTCCTGTGTTATAAATCTAACTCAGTCTCAAAAAGCCAAAGTGACTGTGAACCAGGCTGAAGCTTGTGTCGTTCAGATCTCTGCGTTCGAAGAAACCTGTTTGGGTTTTGATGCACATTTACTGTTGATACAGTAAAAAGGACGAGAGAGAAATCCTCTGTCACATTTTATATAGCAAATAAAGCCAACATTATAATACACATCATATTTTACATAAGGTTTTATATTCATATTCTTCTTATTATTATTATCATTGTCATTATGAGAATTTTTTATTTAGTTTTCATTTGAATTATATTTAAAGTACAAAGAAATCCACCATTGAAAAGTTCCGTTTTTTTTTAAAGTTCCATAAAAGTCGATGAGCGATCGTCGTCAAAAGGCACCAGAATAATCCTGATATTGATTTTTGCCATATATGAGCTGCTGTAACTGTTACTGCACTTTAACTGCAGTTCTCATTTATTCCATTTATATTTCACTTCATGTCATATATTTTCAAAATCTCATTTCTTTTCATTGGTTTTTATTGCTCACTGTTTTTCATTGGGAAGCTTTTCTGTCCCTTTGTGAAGTGAAAGGTCTCTGTGTTTGAAACGTGCTGTTCAAATAAACCTCACCTGGTCAAGCAAAGATTGTTTTTACCTGACGAAGGTCCACGACTGAAATGTTGTGACTCTAATAAACTTTTTGTTCTTTAAACTATTTAACCATGTAATGAATCTTGAGTTTGGTTTGGTCTTATTTTTCATGTTGTCATGTTTTGTGTGAGCTTTCTTTTTAATCATTAAACCACAGTAAGGTGTGTGTGATGGAGGCGAACGCAGGTGTTCAAGGCTACAGGTAGAAAAATAACAGTTAACAGGTTATAGATCAAACATGTTATGATGCAGTTTCATCATCACATTGAAGTTTGACCATTAAAAACATCACAGCAAAATAATCATGAGGCAACTTTAAACTCAACAAGCCAAACTTTATTCTGAAACTATTATTCTCAAACTTCCGCCAAATGAAACCGTTTGAAACTTTAAATCAGTTTAAACCAGGAAAACACGTTTGGATTTTCTGACCTGGTTTAATTTGTTAAACTCGGGTTTACAGATCTGAACCAAACCAGGAAAAGTCCGGACTCAACATTAAAGTATTTTTTATTTACTCACCAACATCTTCGTCCTTTTCGTCCATTTCTCTGCAGCTTCGACTCGTTGGACATGAACGACGAAACGTAAAGTCGTCAAGTGCCTGAAGTGCGTCAGAGTCAGGTTCGACTTCCGGCTACGGTTTTTAAAAAAAATAAAAGCCCGAAGGAAGGAGAGGTTGACATTTCTCTTTAATCAGAATCAGAATCAGTTTTATTGGCCAGGTATGTGTGCACAGACAAGGAATTTGACTCCGGTTTCACTTTGATCTTTGTACTTATGTATAAGTAGACTAACAAGGTTTTTTCTCCTAAACCCTGAGACTGAAGTGCAACATTTGTATATGAATTTATATAGCTGAGTGCAAAGTGTGCAGAAATATACAATATATAGTGTATACAAGAGGTAGGTGGATATGGCCGTATACACAGTACACACAGTACACATAGTATACATGGTTTGTACTGTAATTACAAATTTCATCTGTAAAACATTAGTCACGTGATCATTGATCTTTATCTGCTGATCACACTGGCCATTAAAACATCCCTTCACAGTAAAGTAAAATATGCATTATATTTTATTCAATTAGCACATGTGTATGAAATCTCAATCTGAGCTGTGACTCTAGTTTTTAAAATCAGTGTAGAAGAACTGCGAAAATGTTGTTTACTGCATTTAAAATAATGCTTCTGTCAACAGTTTCCTTAAATAACTTTACTCACAAAGAAATAGATAATTATGAATTCACAGCATTTCACTGGCCTCCACTTTAGGATCCACATTTCCACACAAAGACACTTCAGCAATTTCATGCATTCTTTTTCCTCAAATTCTCATTTTCCTCCATATTCAAACATCAGTACTTTTCGTATCCACCTGCTCGAAGTGAATTCATTGCATATTACTGCCTTATTATCATCGTGGGTGACCAATGAAGAAGAAAGGATCTGGATGCTGTTTGTGGGTCAGAGACCTAATGTTTCCTGATGTTTGGAGCAGGAGCATCATTAATTTATCTAAAGGAGACTTTTGGGGAGACAAAAACATAAATGTTATTTAGTAAACACTTATATATTTTTTTCACACTGATTTGTATTTGCCTTGAGTAAAACTACCCTCCTCTTAGCTTTCCTCTAGTTTTACTTTGAAGGCAGCATCTGTGAACTTCCTGTCCTGTCCGGCCTGTTTGTGTGTGACTTGACGCAGCTGCTGGTCGCCGCCCTCAATGTTTACGTTCAGAGAAAAAAGACAGAAAAAAGAAAAAAAGAATAAGTCGAACTCTTAAAACTTGTCTCCTAAAATCAAACCTGTACGAACACATTGATTTAGTTGCAGCTTTTAAAACATTTAACATTTCAGACAGTTTAAAGAGTTTTATTATTCTGTACAATGTTGGTCCGAATCAACTTGGCAGAATTACATCAATGACTTTAACTCATTTTAATGGACGTCTTTTTTATTGAATTCAATTCATTTGAACTGGTGTTATCCTGTAATAGTAGTTACCTGGAAGTAACTGTGGTTCCATGAGTTCATGATCCGCCCTCTGACTGGCCCCGCCCCCTGACTGACTCCACCTTACGAGGCACCTGAGAAAAGAATGTTTGTGTTCAGGCCTCAGTCTGACAGAAACATCTGCACAGAACCCTCCTCCCTGTGAAACTGGACTTACATCCAGGTAACTTCTGTTTCTGTGTTGTCTATTGGTTAAAAACTAAGCTGAAGTTTGTTGGGATGAAATGTTCTTCCAGCTGCGTCCGAACCACAACCAGCACTAACCCAGCTCAAACCGAGCATCACCTGCCTGAGGGTCCGACGCCGGACCGCAACCACGAACACAGCCTGACTGTGATGGCAGGAAGATGCTGCGTCATCAGTCGAGTGGGAAGGTGTACAACAGGTCAGACCAGGTGGGCTAATGCATTCAGGGCCAGTGGGATACAGGTGAAGCATGGCATCTCTCAAACGTGGAGAAAAAGGGAAATGAGCAGTTCGGACGGGGCTTTATTCTCACCGCCGGGTTTGTTTGTCAGGTGCTGAGGTGGAGCTTTGTAAAGGTAAACCAAGGCCTTTGGAGGGCGGAGCAGGTTTGACAGAACCGACAGCAAAGAGTGGAGACAACATAAGGACCAATGAGAACTAAAGCATAAAGGAGAACTGACAGTGAAGATAAAAGATAAGTATTTCTTTCTTTGTCCCACAGTGGAGAAATCCACATGGTCCAGCAGCAAAGAGGATAGAAGCAGTTAAATAGTAATAAACAATATAAACAGAGAGGTTTAAAAAGTATTAATAATTTAGCAACCATTAAAAGTATGAACAATTGTACTAAAAGAAATACAATAATTACTAACACTTTAAACAGGCTAAAAAAAAAATACTAACAAATTTACACGAGAATTTTTTTTACAAATTTACATGAGAATATATGACATATGTGAGCAGTATATACAGTCTGGACAGGACATTGAATTGAGATAAGAAATGAGATATTGCATAGTGAATTAAATATGAAAATATTAAATATGAAATATTGCACAGTGAATGGAATCTGGAATAAATATACTGACGAGATGTAATGGCATTGAGGTGTCTGGTCTATAGGGAGCAGTGCTGGTTGCACAGTCTAACAGCTGCAGGAAGAAAAGACCTGCGATATCGCTCCTTCACACACTTCGGGTGAAGCAGTCCATCGCTGAAGGAGCTCTCCAGAGCTGTTAAAGTGTCCTGCAGGGGGTGGGAGTCATTCTCCAACCTGGATGACAGCTTCGCCATCATCCTCCTCTCTCCCACCACCTCCACAATGAGTTAAGGAGATAATCAACTTTAATCGAGTTTATTTCATTTTTAAATTATATTAATTCTAACTTTGACATCTGCAAATAAGTGGGGTGAGTTGATGTGTCTGTGTGTCTGGCGGTTTAGTTGAATTTGGCAGGACACACAGATTAATATCCATTTTATTGACATGAACATGAAAAAAACTTGGCTTTATGCTTTATGAGTATGATATTATTATAACATATAGCCAGATAACATAAGCATAACATAAACATTGTACATTTTCCTGTTATGGGACTTATAAAACAATATTTTATCATATCTATTATTTTATTCTGAAAATGAAAGAAAATAGAAATGTTCAGTTTAATAACAGGGTTAATAGTAAATGCACAATATTACTTAATAATTGAGTTATTGTTATGATTCCATTATTTATCCATGTTGATGTCTTTGTTGTTCCACAGAAAGAATAAAGTTAAAAACATGGGATTGTAATCAGCGGATGGTGCTTTTGCCTCTTGCACTACGACATCCATTTCTTCCACTTTTGTCCTGGACCGCGAACGCAGCATTGACCGGATGTTGACCCGGAAGTTCTCGTGGCTTGTTTTGTCTTAGCAACAAAAAGTCTGTTAGCTTTCATTTTTCTGATTCTGACACAGATTTCTCACCACACCATTAAAATGGTAGGATGCGATGTTTTTCCAACGTATATTTCATAAATATGTTCAAATTTCCACCGTTACTGAACATTTAGTCGTAAAAGGAGGATTTTATTAAGCTGCTAACTGGTTAGCTTACCGATGCTAGTCGGGCGTTGTCAGTGTAGCTCGGTCCGGTTAGTTCTCCTTCTTCAGGGTGTTTGACAGGACTGACAGCAGCCAGTATGATGCTCTTTGTTAAAGCTGTTGTTGTCGTATCATTATGTGATTAGCTGCGGGATTTCAGTCACTTCGGTAGCTAAATGAAATGATGCTAACTCATGTTGTCGTTTCCAGGCTGAAGTGGAGGAAACTCTGAAGAGAATCCAGAGCCAGAAAGGAGTTCAGGGGATCATCATCGTCAATTCAGAAGGTCAGAAGATTAAAAAAAACATGTCTGCAGTTATTTTTTTCTGCAGAAAGTCATTTGTGATTCCCTTTGATTATTTACCAGCCATAACGCCACCATCTACATCACCAGCTTTCCTCCATCACTTCTGTCTAGATGCTCCTCTCTGTCTTTGCCTTCCCCTTCTTTTTGTATATTCAGATTGTGGACAACAATTATTTTCTTTATCATTTATTCATTCACTTATTTATTCATTTACTTTCATGGTGAATCATTTAGTCTCTAAACTGTCAGAAAATAGTGAAAAATGTCCACCACAAATTCATAAATCCCAAGATGATGTCTTTAAATACTTTTGCTCAACCAACAGTCCAAAACCCAAATCTGTTAAGTTTACAATCATCTAAAACAGAGAAAATATCACAACTAGTGAGACAAAACCAGGGAAAATTAACTTAAGAACAGATTATCAATTATCAGAATCATCAATTGAATTTCCTGTTGATTAACTAATTGTTTCATCCCTAAGTCTCACAGTTTTGGTATACAAACAAAAGAAGCATTGTTTGTCATTCAGAATTTATGTCATGTACGATGATTGCATAAAGGAAGTGTCAGCAGTTTTGTGGCACCATTGTAGAGTGCAGCATCACATCACCTCAGTCAGAAACTTGAGTTATATTTGTTCCTCTCTTAATTTAAATAAATGGGCTACAGAGAAATGAAACTTCAGCAACAGTTTCTTAATCTGGCTACATAGAAATTCTTTGCATTTATGTAAATAAATCCATTTCCCACAGGAATCCCTGTCAAGACAACTCTGGACAACGCCAGCACGGTTCAGTACGCAGGACTGATCCACCAGCTGGTGATGAAGGCCAGGAGCACCGTACGAGACATCGACCCACAGAACGACCTCACCTTCCTCCGTGTGCGCTCCAAGAAGAACGAGATCATGATCGCTCCAGGTGAGAGGAGACAAAAACGTATTCAATCAGCAGGATGTGAAATGTAATAGGAAGATTTATCTGAAACCTTCACATCACCAAGTCACAAAATGAATTGCCTGTTTAATGGGTGATTCCTCCAATAATCAACAAGAGCCGATTTTAGACAACTTTTACTTTTGTGACTTTGCTTTGTTCTCTTACTTAAATGCCATTTTTTAAATGTTCATGACAAGTGCTGCCTCTCATTTTCTCGACCCAGCTGTGTCACACCGATGAAACTATAGTATAGAAACTATATGTTCACTTGTAGTGTGAACTTGCTTGTTCCTCATGAAACACATTAAAGGACGGGTTCACATTTTCAGGGTTACACATTTTCAAAGTGTGGACTGTGAACTGGACCAATAATCCTTTCAATGGGCATCAGTCAAAACTGTTGTAAAATAGACTTAAACAATGTGAACCCATCGTTTAAAGAAATATCTCATTCTGTACATAAAGGAGCGTTGGAAATTCAGAGCAACGTCTTGCAGGACGGAGAATTTTCTGGTCGTCAGCAATGAAACTTATTCCACAACATTAGCTATTATAATTATATTGCAGTAAAACTCACTGATTAGAGGCTCCTTTTGAAACATGATGTCCAGTTTAAAGCCTCTGCATTGCAGTTGACAACCATCTGGAAACAGGCAGGATTCAGCTTCTATGATGCAGCTCATAATGAAGCTATTCTGAACAGTTTGGATCTTGATAATCTGATAATATAGTGAGAATAGTCTGAGATACTATTGAGTATTTCATAGCCTTTATATAGCTGATTTTTACTTTACTATTACAGTAAGTATTACTAAGTATTATGGGGTATCAGTTAATACTGGGCACAGAAAAAGTTGGTGTTGAGTGCTTGTCAGATTGATTTTGTAGATAAACATTTTCTATGTCCCTCAATGTTGGTATCTCTATCAGGTATCGCATTAGTACCTCTATGGGAATGTTGCAGGTGTTCCCAGCCATATTTGCTATTAAGAACCAAATTGTATTGTACTTTTTTAAAAATATGGGTTTAACTGTTTTTGTCTTTTCCTTCTCAGATAAGGACTATTTCTTGATCGTCATTCAGAATCCATCAGACTGAAAAAGAAGGAACTGCCGCCTGACTCATCACTCTCTCCATCTGTCGTTCATATTTAAACAGCCAAACATTTCTTTGTCTTGATAAGTCGAAAGAACCTGTTCACCGGAAGCTTTTTATGCACTTGCTGTACCTGGAAGTGAAGGCAGGAGTTGAAGGGGGTGAAATTAAATCTGTCACTTCTCTAAATGACAAGATGTGTGAACTGTAAACAGAAACGAAACTCTCTGCAGGCGAATTTCTTTTTCCATGTTTTAGCATTCCAGTTCGGTCTCCTTTCTCCGCACGCTGTATGTTATGTCACTGCGTTTATTTCAGCTCATGGTGAGAAAAAAATTAAATACCTCTGGCAGAGGAAGGAAAGTTAAATTGTACCAGTGTATACAGAGAGAGAGAGAGACCACAACACATCTTTAAGTTTGAGGATGTTTTTTCAGTTCTATCTTAATGGAAAACTTGGGATTGTTATTTATTTTGTTGGCAAAAGATGCTGAAGTGCAGTATTTCACTGGGAAGCAGCGAACTACACTACAAACACTTCTCTGCTGTTGCCATGTCAAGTTTCTGATGGTCATTTTTAACAAATTAAGAAATTAAAAAAAGTCAAAATGGTCTTGTGTTTTTTGTCATGTTCTTTTTATTCATTATGACCTTGACTAGTTTGACACTAGACTGAGATCTGTTTTAATGTAATAGTGATCGACCAGGGACTTAAAACTGCTTTAACTGATTTATTTGGCAGCTGAACAAGCTATAAACACAACATTGGCGTATTATCGAAAGTGTTTCCACACTGTTGCCCAGTATTCACTCTACATGCCATCAAACCAAAACTATGAGCTTAAAGAGGCTACATTGCTTAGTAGAGCTTAAGGGAACTGCAGAGTCAGGTGATAATAAATTTAGTAGATATAAATTTGTGCAGCTTTGAACAGTAACTTTCAGTAACATTATTTCACAGACTCCTAATGGAGAGTTTTCTTTTCACTGTTGTCCTCGAGTTGTGCTGAGCGCTTCAACGACTGGAGGTCAGCAAAACAGTGAATGTTACGTTACTTAAATCAACCTCCTTAAAACTGGCTGGTCGACCTGTAGTCTTCTATATACAGTCGTTCCATGTTGCTCAGAATCGTGTAAATTTAACCAACTGAAACACATTTTCACTGTTTAAATGCCTGTTTCTTGTACTTTCTTGTTCTCTACATTGCATCTTAATTTCAATCAATATATGGTGCAAATAAGCATCCAAACACTTAATAAGTGATTATAACAACCAGAAATTGATGTTTAACAATAAAAGCAAAAATAAATAAACAAGTAAAAGACAAGTAAGTTAAGATTTTTCTGCTGGTCCTTTGATAATACAGAAATATATGCACCTGTTTGTTGATGGTTTTATTGTTGAATCTTGGAATAAATTCTATTCTCAAAGCCATTGTCCATGAAAATAAAGTTATTATTTAGACTTGGACTTAGAAAATGTTCTGTGGATATGACATTTACCCATAAACCCTTATGTTGTTTATATTGACTTCCTGATCGCTTTGGTTTCCACACTGCTGTATGCGTCAAATAATAATAATTGCTGAATCAACCAATTATTTCCTGAATGTTTTTTTCTTTTTTTCCTTCTTTTTGTTTAATGTTAAAGGGCTTCACAAACATTAAAGGTTAAAAGAGTTGCAACAAACAGAAACAAAAGAAAACGCTTCAATCATTTCCTGTAAGTATGAAATGAAATATTAGTTTTAATGATAAATAAATGAAGTTTCAGTGTTAAAGTATAAAAACATTAAAAGGTTAAGTGGTGAACGTCCCCTTTAAATCCAGCGGGTGACGTCAGCGCCTCGGTCGCCTCGCTTTGTTTGTCTGAAGCAGCTTTAGCTTCAGTCTGAAGAGCGAAGAGGCGACAAGAGACACAAGAACCGAAACACGTCCAGTTTGACTGAGACCAGGAAGCTTATAACTACACATCCCTTCAGTCTGAACTGTGCGCTGACGCTGACAGAGATGCCGTCCGACAGACCCTTCAAACAAAGGAGGACATTTGGTAAGAAAGCGCCGCTGCCTGTAAACAGCGGAGGAGCTAGCTGTTAGCCGGCCTGTTAGCCTGCTAGCTTAGCGCATCTGTTGACATTCGGCTAACGTGGTTTTCTCTGTTTTGTGTTTTGTTATTGTCGCTGTTTGAAAGCGTTTCTCAGCGTTTAAAAAACATCTTGTTTTACTGATCACATTGATAACAACATGGGTCTGAAGCTTCTGGGCTCATAATATTTCTATCAGACAGGTTTTGGTGCTAATAAAAGGTGAATAATAATAACATGTCAAATCTAGCCAAATGCCTTCGTTATTACAACTCACAGTTAGCATCTTGTAGCCTGTAGGTCGTGTTTATGTGTTTGTCTGCTGACTCCATCTGGGTCACTGTCACATTAGCTTCACAGTAGCCTTGGAGCTAGCGAGGCCTGCAGTCAGCAGCTTGGACTTGGATGAACTAGTTGGACGAAAACGAGCAGTAAACAGTTTGTGTTTGCTCAGAGGAAAACAACATGTGCTGACACATTATCCAGCACACGTGTTCACTGATTTATGCTGTAATTTGATGCCAAACGACGGCCCCTGTGTTGAAGAGGGAGGAGTCCAGATTCTGTCTCTTATATAATCTGGTCAAACAGAGACATAAACAAGTGTCACAGTGGAAAAGACTTAATACTGCTAATATGTATGGTGTTGTTATATTCGCTCATAACCTCCTTATAAACTTCTGCAAGTGTTTATGTGATAGTGAGCAGCTGTTTCATTATGTGGCTCACTGACACACATTAACAGTGTTGTATAAGAACGACAGACCAGAGAGAAGAAAGGTTAAGTTCACTAGTTTGTTTTGTTAAATTAGTTGTCAGATACAGAGAAGTATTTTCCTGTTGACCTGAGCACAGTGATTCAACACAAACATATCAAGTGTAATAAACTGTGTTACGAACTTGGGACACAAGATGAGGAAGTGTAATATTCCCTTTTTTTGATAGCAGGAAAAATAGAGTCAGTCCTGAGATGAGCATTTTCAAAGAGATTTATAGTCAAGAACTGGGTGGGACGATTTGGTGCAAAGCCAGGAAAAAAGGAATTGTATCTAAAACAAGACAATAATATTAGATTATATCATTTGTGATTGTGTTTCAAATTTTATCTTCCCAAACCTGCCGTGTCATTTCAAAAACACACTTCTGTTCTAGCCCTTAGCACCAACCCTTCCCACAGCCAGGGGAGAAAAACATGAACTAAACAAAGGAACCATTCACACGTCACTGTTTCTTCTCAATCCCATCTGAGCTTTGAACCCTGCCAGTCTTTAAAAAAATAACTGACCTTTTTCTGAAATAAGACAATAGGCTATTCTTCAGATAGCAAGGTGGTAAAAAGCGAAAGGGTGAAGAGTTACACAAATTACATGCAAAGTTGCACAATATGTAAATGGAGTCCTTCCACAAAGAATCGAAACATATTATTTTCTAACACACTTTACAAAACCTCTTTGCATCAGTTTGCTACCAAGAAAATAAAGGTGACACATAAACATGGTAATAGTTAATAACAGTTAAGTTATAATAAGTGAAAAGACACTCAAAAGACACAAGTTGTCTTCGTCATAATGTAGAGATAAGATAAACCTTTATTCGTCCCACAGGTGAGAATCTTTGCCGGTCACATGATTCGATTCAAAACGATTCTTGATTCGATAAAGGAAAGGGGTACTATGTTTTGGTTCTTACACCAGTGATTCCTGTCCTCCCACTGAGCTGCAAATTAAAGACAACTGACTGATGGTCTTAATGGGGGTCATTGTCTGACTAACAGAAAAAAAAAAACAGAAAGGTGTGTGAGAGTATGCAGCTTCTTTATTAAATAGATAACTAAGAACAATATTAATCAATATGGAAAAATGAAGTCTTACATCAACATAACATTGTTAACATTCCTAAATGTTGAATTATGTCATTTGTGAACTGATTCAGAATCATAGAAGATAAAATAATTCTTATAATTGACCTGAGTGATAAATTACATTGTGAATTCATAGGAGATGTAGACAAACAGGAGGAGGTTGGTTAGATGAACACCACAGATCAGAGACAATAACAGTGAACATTTCATTCCTCGGATCAACATTTATTCTCGGTGGCTGGCAGGGCGTGGAGAACATGGACCCAAAGGACATTTCTTTTACCAGCCTTTATTAAAGAGTCTATCTGTGTCTGGACTCGGCACCGGCTTACTGCAGATTTTTCATCTGAATGTACATTTCGTCACTTCCTGTGGATTTTCTGACAGAAACCAAACCGAGTCCTAGAAATTAATTTGGGCAAGCAGGCGAAACATGCAGTCTCCATCAGGAAGGGAGGGACATGGGATCCTTTTTGAATTTACCCATTTTCATGGTTTATATTATATTTGTGTTTTTGTTTGCTTTGTTTTTGTCTCCAGAGGAAAAGCTTAAAAAGGGAGGAAAAAATCCAAACCCTCATCTGACTGTTGTGACCTGCTTTCTCTGTTGCTCTACATATGTGTTGCATTTGCTTTAAGTGGGCTTTGAAAACATTGGATATAAGAATCTAAATAGTGACATGGTAATTTAAATTTCTCTTAAACAGGGTTTGTAAGTTATGCATCCATGTTTGTTTGTTCTCTGTCCCAAAATAGACAGTACAGTATGTTTTAATGATGCTTTTCTCTGGGTATGAATATGTCATATTTTGAACTGAAAAAGCCCAAACCGTAGCATTAATATTAGTGAGGGAATCACTTTATATCTGTTAAAGATCAGGTGAAAATCTGTTTTACAGTTTGGCTCATTGTTTATGTCTTCTGTCTTTTGTTGCCCACAGCTGATCGGTGCAAAGAGGTCCAGCAGATCCGTGATCAGCACCCCAACAAGATCCCCGTAAGCTGCCGTTCATATCTGATTTCAATACACCACAGTGCTGAAAGCAGTGATTCATACTGGCTGTGAAAGATTTCTCTGTGCACTGGCCTGTAAATCTACACATGCTCTTATCTGGCTGTTGGAATATGATGTCACATATATATATATAGTGCATATGAGGTCACTGAGGTGCAGAGCAGAAAGCGACGCAACAGGAAGTGAAAGAATCATTTGACAAAACTGGTCTCAGTTTGGTGACACATTAACCCAATGATCACCTCATCATGACATTAAATTATTGTTTAGTGTTGTGCTTTATTAAAGACAAGGGTTTGACTCATTGACTTTAATCTGTGACGAAGCCTTGTTCACTCTGTCTTTATGACAACACAACTAAAATACTTGATATGGGTTTCATTGAAGGGTAACAAACAAAGGTAACACAAAGCTCACTGATTAACATGATGTACCTCATGTATGTGACCCTTTTTTTTACAGGCGAAACAAGCAAGGTCTTAAGAGGCGCTGATAGGCAGATTTGATCATTTATATTGAAAAGAATCTTTAGTGGCAGCTGAAGCTACACAACTTAAAATGTTGTTCTCCATCCTTAATATTCTTCCACCTCAAAACCAACCTGTTCACCAGCTCACCTGTACCTGGGTCATCTGTTTGCCTGTATGAATGTTCCTGTATGAATGTTTCTTTTGGCTGCTGCAGGTGATCATTGAGAGATATAAGGGAGAGAAGCAGCTGCCAGTTTTGGACAAGACCAAGTTCCTGGTACCGGACCACGTCAACATGAGTGAGCTGGTCAAGATCATCAGGTAAACACACACACGAACGCATAATGTGAGAACACTGCACCAGCATGAACATACACACACTGCAGATTATTATAGGTTGCTGAATTGGATACCAGTGTAGGTTAAGGTCATTGAGGTGTATGTCTGGTATGTGTGTATATATTTGGAGCTGTCTGTTAGCGTGCGTGTTTGCTGGTAGTGGTAGTGTATCTGAAGTGTGTGTTTAGATTCGGCAGCTTGTTTACCATCAACTCAGCTTCAAAACCAAACGGCTGAACAGAGGATCACTTAACATTCAGCTGTAGATTAACGGGGCAGTAAATTAAGATTTTACTGTCCTACAGTGTAGGAATACCATCATATATCTGTGGGGGTTGACAGGATCATTGATGATCATCAGCCTTTAAAAGCTCCTGCATACTTAAACCTGTTTTTTGAGCTGTAAACTAAAATTTTCTGGCATCAAAACATCCTCAATGATGATGGATACTGAGGCCACAAAGGCATGAACGCACCCCCAGACTGACGGCAGCCAGTCCCTCTGAGCACTTCAGAACACACACATCCCATCAGAGAACAGCTGCATTCACCAGTTCAGTCTGAGTCTGAAGTGATTCTTTACAGCAAATGATTCGACAGGAGGAAGAGAGTTACAAGATCTTTGCTGGACTGCTTTTTGATTTCGTCTGACAAAAATGTGTTGATACAGAAAGAGTGTCTAGCTAATAGTTATGATTGCATCTTAAAAACAGAAGGAAGCAAAGCAGAGAAACAGAAATCTGACAAATAGAGTTAAACTAGAATTTCACAAGTGCTGAGTCGATGTCAAGAAAGAAGGATGGAGGGTTGTTGTCATTGGCACTGACCAGAGACACAAACTTCATGTGATGTTAGTAACATCTCCTGAATTGCTTTTTCCTTTCTCTGTCATTATCCTCACCCCATTCTCCCCCCCAGACGCCGGTTGCAGTTGAACCCCACGCAGGCGTTCTTCCTGCTGGTCAACCAGCACAGCATGGTGTCAGTGTCCACACCCATCTCTGAGATCTACGAACAGGAGAGAGACGAGGACGGCTTCCTCTACATGGTCTACGCCTCGCAGGAGACCTTCGGCTGCTAGGGAGGGGAGGGGAGGGGAGGGAGGGAGAGCGGGACATCTTCAGGTGCTGGGAGGACAGGGAGAGGGTAGAGGGGGGACGCTTGAGGGGAAACGAGAGGCATATGGTGTCAGAACCGACCAGAATCCACCAAACTCCACAATCCTCTCCACTTTGTTGCATTGCAGGCCCACGTAGCAGCACCCGTCAGTCAGTGTACATGTGACAGACACCCCCGTCCCTCTCTCTCTGTCGTAGTCAAGCACCCTCTTCATATTGGTCAGTAAGTACAACACTAGCTACAAAAGCCAGAGGACATCTTGTGTGTCTTTCCTGCCCTCAGAGTTAGAGTTCAGAGTCATACCTGCGATATCTCTGAGTGTCTCCACTTTTATTTTCTCTCTTGTTCTTTTGGTTCCACACTGACTGAGTTCTCTTATTTTGAAAAAGGTGGAACAAACCAACCGATGACTTTGGAATCAGCGAGTAAAATTTATTGTCCTCCTTAAAACTATACATATATATGTACTTAGAGAAGCTAAACGTGAAACCAGTCAGTTGTTTGCAAGCCAGTCAGAGTTCAGGATGTAATTTGAAGCTCGGCTGATAAAGTCACTGACATGTACGCAGGTGAAAACACAGCTTCATAACTCTCCAGTAATTCGCTGTGTCAGTCTACACTATATCCTCATCATGCAACAGCAGTAGTACAAGCTAGACGATAGATTCGTAGTGATTGTTGTTTTAACCTTTTAACTTTTTTATCTGACATTTTAGTTTTTTAATTATTGTCTTTTGTTTGACATGTTAGATGTAGTTTAGTTTGTGTCATATCTACTAGTTTGTTTTAATCATACATTTACCGTCAGCCTGAAGCTCAACTTGCCAACTCGCCACTGGCTACCGAGTAGCTGACAATCAGGCTAAAACAAATGACTGTAATACTCGTAAAATTTAATAACACTTCACATGTGCAATATTATCCCCTCACACCATTTCAGGTTGACACTGCTCCACTCCCTCACCTGTAAAGCTACTGTAATGTACTAACGGCTCAGTCATAGAAGGGAGGTTAACATTAGCGCCACTCGCCACACGCTGCTACATCCTGTCAGGCAGGTCAATGACACATCAACAGCCATAATTAACAGACTGAAGTTCATGTCTTTTTGCCCCGTAAGCACAATTCACCTGTAGTATCACTACTCACCTGTCTTCCTGCACAAAGCTCACCCACATGTAACCACACATACGTTTAATGTCATAAACAACCAATCAGGTGAAGCCAATTTAAAAGCCTATCCCATAGATTTTAGGGAGTTGAAACATGAGGGACACACTCTGTTCCAGCAGTGGTAAAGTTAAATGCTTGCTTGCTTTTCATGCTTGGTTAAAAAAAAAAAAAACAACACAACACAAATGTAGGATCTGAGAATATTCAGAGGCGAGCAATGATCAGGCTGTAAAGTGACACTGTTGGTCAGGATCAGCAGCACAGGAGGGGACACTGTCTCCACAGAGGCAAACAAGGGGTCACAAGCAATTACATGGGGATGATTACAGGACAGGATGTTGTTGTTTTGATACACTGTGTGATTTTGTTCAGTTTTTTTTAATCTAAGATACTTTGGCAGGCTCGGACAGCAGAGTGAAATGCCAATAAAATTATCCCATTTTGTATATTGAGCTGAGCTGACGCAGCCTGTGCTTGGCAGGAGTGGAAGCCAGGAAGTAATCAGATCCCAGTAAAGCTTTTGAGGTGAACTGAAGTCAGGCCCTGCTTTAATAACATTTGTCCACTGTGAGGACGACGTCTCCTCCTGGCCTCGTCTCAGCTTGTAAGAATGCTGCGTGTGTCATGGTAGCATAGAGTTGAGCATTAGACATAATAAAATTTATTTAATGTTGGAAATGAATGAGCTTCTTTTGCACATAAATTAATACAAATATAAAAAAGAGTTGGCATAGTTTTTTTTAGGACTTACTGTTATCTATATAACAACTATCTCTTCTTTTTGTATCTACTCCTCTCGAGCACTGCTGCTCTCTGTATGTTCGTCTGTCTGCCTTTGTTTTACAAGACTTTATAGACAAAAAAGGTTGTGATGCACTACAAACCTTGCATGTTTTCACTTTTTTTATAAATGTATATTGATTTTACGCAATAGATATAATTGTATTGTTTAATTAAGAAAAAAGTCTTTTTAGATGTTTCCCAAACCAAAAACTGAAAATAAATGTACGTGTATGTTTGAAACAAACAAAAAAATGTGTGCGTATAAACGATCATATAATCGAGCTGTATTACAAAGTGTGTTTTTCTTTAGACTTTCTGACATTGTCACGATTGAGGGGTGTACATAGATGCATTGCTACAACCTTATTCAAAGCATTTGCCAATAAATAAAAAGTTGCCTTTAAAATATTTTTCTCGTCTTCTGTTTTGCTCTGATGAGGTTTGAATGAAGAAGGTCGACTACTTTTCAAGACCTCATTCTTTATTTCCTGCTTGGTTTTAAGTTATGTCTTGTATTTGCCAGTAGATGACACTGAAGACTACCAGGTATATGGGGTGATATTGGATCTGGATGATTTAAGTATCAATACATTCATGTAATAATACTCTGTTACAGTAACACTTGTTCTGCAGTAAACTGATAAAAAAATGAACCTACTGATGTGTCAATGTTAGAGCAGCATTTTCCTGTTGGAGCCTCCAGGTGGCGCTACTTTGAACTACTTAATATACAGTCAGCTGGTTTAGTCCAGTGGTTCAACCTGAGGGGTTGGGCCCCTCCAAAGGGCCACCAGATAAATCTGAGGGGTTAAGACAAACAAGACGACACGTCTAAACCAGTTTGCATCTGAATCCATCCCGTTTGAGCTTTTGTAGAAATGTTACATAGGAGACCAGTCTCTCATTTGAAAACCCAGCACCAGTTATCTCCACCAGTCTCAGTCAACATCAGAGGTGAGGTGGATTCACAGCTGAACCTGTTTCAGCTGCCTGGATATTTGACTGGAGACCGATCTTAACAGGAAGCCGATCTGAAAAGTACTGAAGTAACCAGAAGAAAAGTTTTAACCCAAATGCAACAAAAGGCACATGATGGACAGACTTTAAAGATCTTAATCAATTCATAATTTAAAATGTTTAGTGTTATTAGACTTTCAGCCAGAACTGCTTCAATATATTACTTAGTTCAGTCTGCCATTTCTCAACTTGGAGACACAACAGAGATTTTACTTTGAGACCCAAAACTCCAAACAACCTTTATTTTGAACTCACTTTATTGACTTTGACTTCAACCAGGACAATATTCCACCATCCAGATGCTGAACCAAAGACGCTTTAATCAAAGTGAACACACACCAGCTTTGAATGACAACATCAATCAGAATACACCTGAAGATGCTGAAATCTGACTGGATATTATATTTTTCTTCAGACAAATATCGTCATCATTTGTTGACCAGCTCCTTTCTCCCTGGGCCTGATCTTCACCAAACCTTTAACACTTTTAGCTTCAGCATTCAGGCAGTTGTTTCCTCCTCTGTTACATGTGAAGCAACAGCATTTATCAGAGGAGGTCAGACCAAAGTCCACCTCACCTGAGTCACCTGACTCACCTGAGACAAACCAGGAAACAGTTTGTTCTTCGTCCTCACCGCAGACACACAGACTGAAACACAGACGATCAGAATCACCTTCAGACCAAACTAACAACTTCCTCTGAGTGAGTTCGAACAGGAGACAAAAGAAAACTACAACTGAGCTGCTTTGACCTGCCGACACTCCACACAATGAATGTGAGTTTAAATCCAAGCAGAACTCAAAGTGAGAGTAAATTTCAGTGACGTCAGCAGAGGAGCCGTGACTGACTGGACTTTCTGTCTGCTGTGTTTTCAGCTTCACTCAGAGACAAAATGGCTTCCAGCTCAGAGGAGAATCTCTGCTGTTCAGTCTGTCATGACATTTTTAGAGATCCTGTTGTTCTGTCATGTAGCCACAGCTTCTGTAAAGACTGTCTGAAGAGCTGGTGGAGACAGAAACCAACACGTGAGTGTCCAGTTTGTAAGAGAAGATCCTCAAAGGAACAACCACCTTTAAACCTGGTGTTAAAGAACCTGTGTGAGGCCTTCTTACAGCAGAGAGCTCAGAGATCTTCAGAGTCTCTCTGCAGTCTGCACTCTGAGAAACTCAAACTCTTCTGTCTGGACCATCAGCAGCCGGTTTGTCTCGTCTGCAGAGATTCAGAAAAACACACCCACCACAGTTTCAAACCCATCGATGAAGCTGCAGGACGGCACAAGAAGAAACTTCAGGAAACTCTGGAGCCCTTAAAGGAGAAGTTAAAGGTTTTTGAAGAAGTTAAAGTGGAGTTTGATCAAACAGCAGAACACATTAAGGTCCAGGCCCGACGCACAGAGAGGCAGATTAAGGAGCAGTTTCAGAAGCTTCACCAGTTTCTGGAGGAGGAAGAGGAGGCCAGGATGGCTGCACTGAGGGAGGAAGAGGAGCAGAAGAGCCAGAGGATGAAGGAGAAGATTGAGGCTCTGAGCAGAGAGATAGCAGCTCTTTCACACACAGTCAGAGTCACAGAGGAGGAGCTGAGAGCTGAAGACGTCTCATTCCTGCACAACTACAAGGCTGCAGTGGAAAGAGTCCGGCAGTGCCCCCTGCAGGACGACCCACAGCTGCACTCAGGAGCTCTGATCGATGTGGCCAAACACCTGGGCAACCTGAGCTTCAACATCTGGAACAAGATGAAGGAGCTGGTCTCCTACACTCCTGTGATTCTGGACCCAAACACTGCCGGTCGAAAACTCATCCTGTCTGAAGATCTGACCAGAGTGAGACGAGGAGAGAAACAGAAGCTTCCTGATAATCCAGAGAGGTTTGATTTGTCCTGCTCTGTCCTGGGCTCTGAGGGTTTTAACTCAGGGACTCACAGCTGGGATGTGGAGGTTGGAGACAGTACCGTCTGGTCAGTGGGTGTGTTGGCAGAGTCTGTCCAGAGGAAGGGACACATAGAGTCTGGATTATGGTGTATATTGTTCTATGAAGGTAAATGCTCAGCACTGTCACCATCAGCTGAATCCACTGGTCTCCAAGTGCAGAAGAAGCTCCAGAGGATCAGAGTGAATCTGAACTGGAACAGAGGAAAGTTGTCGTTCTCTGATCCTGATACTAACACACACATACACACCTTCACACACACTTTCACTGAGAGGATGTTTCCACATATTTACACTGTGGATGAAGTGAAGATGTTTCCACTGAAGGTCTGTGTGACAGTGTGACAGAGCAGGTAGAGATAAATATGAAAGATTATAATTATGATGTTTATTTCTTAAAGGGAAAAGTCACTGAATTTCTGTATTCTGTTTCAATTTTTCTTTTTCATTTGTTGTTATTCAGTTTGAAATTATGTCACTGAATCTTTTCATATGTGAAATTATGTCACTGAGTTTCTGATCTGCTGTATTTGAATAAAGGCATTTATTCAACATTACAAGATTTTGCATGTTTCCCATATGGGATGTTAAGATGCACCGTATAAATGTGACAGTACTGTGTTCAGCTCTGACTCCAGACTGGTATGGAGCTCATTTCTTGAGAGGAGTGATTTGAGCTGATTATTAATCAATCACTCCAGGACTTTGACCAGACAGGACAGTTTAGAAATGGGCCGACAGATGTTTGGATCATTTGTCACCACCCTTTTGCAGTGGGTCTCATTGACTCACTTGTTCATTCTCTGCTCAGCACAGCTTGTTTTCTGCGACTCTTCTGTTTGATTCAGTTTTGCATCTTCTTCATCTTCTTATTAACCTGAATTTCACTGTAAATTTCCTCTTCTGTTTCTTTTCTCTTTCATCTATCTCAGTCTGTCTTCTACCTTCCTGCCCCTCTGCTTCTTTTCAATCCAGCCATTCATTCACATCTCCATCTTTCATCACTGCATCCCACCACCTCTCTCTCCACCATGAGTCTGAGTCGTACCAAGCGAATCAGCTCCAGTAACTCCGTCCGGAGCAGCAGAGGGTCGAGGAGGCTGAGCGGGTTCGCTCCAGTTCAGGGGGGTTTCAGCGGCATCTCCCTGAGCAGCAGCTCTCTCTACGCGGGAACCAACGGGCATCACCACGGCCTGGGTGCCCCGCTGGCGTCCCTGACGGCCAACAAGAGCCTGCTGGCCCCCCTCGACCTGGAGATCGACCCCAGCCTGTCCATTAGCCAAACCCACGAGAAGGAGCAGATCAAGTGCCTCAACAACCGCTTTACAAGCTTCATAGATCAGGTACAGAGAGATTCATCAATTACAGAAAATCAGTCGTGGAAAGAAACATTTACTCAAGTGTTACAGGTCTCCGGCCCGAAGACCACGGCAACAAATAAATGTAACCTGTATAAAGCAGGTGAGATCACGGTAATGAGGACGAGGTACGCGTCGTCTCGCTCCAAATTGCCCCTGAGGTTTATTGCACAAGCACAAACATAAAAACAAACTTTTCTGATCAATGAAGTTGTGAATTTCCCCACTGTGGGACGAATAAAGGTTTATCTTATCTTAACTTCAGGTCCTCACTATGATCACTCATATTCATTAAACATAACAACACATACACATTTCCTCTTCCATACCAATTAAAGTTACTAAATAAATCACTTTCATTCATTCACTTCACAGTATCTAACTGATAAAACACTGACAGTACAAATTTAAACGGATGCTATGTTCATCGGCATCTGTCACTCTGACATTAATTATTCATGTTACAGGGCCTGAAACGCATTGATTGAAAAGTGCTTGGAGAAAATATTTCAACAATTTCTTTTAACATAAACTACCAGTAAACAACTATTATATACATACAGACTTAATTTATACTTTATAGTTGAACATTAATTAAATAATGAAGGTGCAAGAGCCTTAAAACACATTTTCATTTAACATACTGCGGGGATATTTTCGCGGGCGTGTGACGTCACCGCTAGCAAACTGCGCTAAAAACAAACATTTACTCACTAAATATCACATATTTCAAACAACGTACACATTCAAAACTCTACAGAAACATTCATTTACTAAACGTAGCTTTGTATGAACAATAGTTAAAGTGTCTTTTTTCACTTCACTAACCTGTATAAAGCAGGTGAAATCAGGGTAATGGGAACAAGGTGCGTTGTTTTTCTCCAAATTGCCTCTGAGGAGCAGCGGGAGGGGCGCGCCCTCACTGACCCCCCGAGCAACCAGAGCCAGCACAAAGGTTCCGCCCCCACTTTATTCATATGCTAAATATTAAAAACAGTATAATTACTAAACACAAACACAAATATGTAAAATAAGCCAAAAATGATTATCAAAATAATCACAATTAAATGTTTCCACATAAATGTGGCCACATTTCTTAGGTGTGCCACACTAGCACTGTACTTTTGTACAATTTTGATGTACTTGTACTTGAGTATTTTCATTTTCTGATAATCTATACTTCTACTCAAGAAGAAAATGGATTTGTTGATTACACAAAATATAAAGTATTTGTTGCAGATAAAATAAAGTAGTTAAAAGCAGCTCCACATTTAGCAGCTGCAACATAAAAGTGTTGAAGACATTCATACATCAATAATTAGAATCCAGTAATGCTCTTTAAGGCCTTCAACTCAGGAACACTCACTTAACCTGCTGCACTCAAGTGAAGTGAAGTAGTCCATTGCAACAAGGATGTAGCGGTTACCCCGTTCAGTGATAGGGAACGGGCCCAGGATGTCCACAGCCACACGCTCCATGGGAGCCCCCACCTGGCACTGCTGCAAGGGGGCATGTGAGCACCGGGTCAGCCCCTTCTGGGCAGTGCAGAGGTCACACCGGTGCACATACAGTTCAATGTCTTGGCGACACCCGGGCCAGTAGAACCAAGACCGTAAACAGCGAAGGGTCTTGGTGACTCCAAAGTGGCCCACCTCCACCAAACCATGGACAAGCTGGAGCACTCTGGGGTGCAGCTTGCGAGGCACCGGGAGCTGGAAGATGGCACAATTGCCCCTAGGTGTCTGCCAGCGGCGATGAAGGAGGCCATTATGGTTGACAAGGCTTGACCACTGGGAGTAGAGGGCCTTGGTTTCAGTGTCCAGTGGTGAAACTGCTGGCCATGCTGGTCGTTCACCTGCCCTCACCCAATCTTGAACATTGAAGAGGACAGGATCTTGGCTCTGGTCGCGTTGCAGTTGTTCTGGGTCAAAGTTCTCAAAGCTGTGGTCATCGGTGGTGGACGATGCCTGTGGCCCACCATGGTTGCTGTCTGGAGGCCTGTTGTCGACCTTGTCTACTGAGGTGTCCCTCAGTGCCGCCACCTCTGGGGCTGCTGTGTCCCGTTCCTCGACTCACTGACAGTACTGGCATTCCTCCTCCTCACAGGGCCGTTGAGACAGTGCATCTGCATCGGCGTGGAGGCAGCCAGCTCGGTGACGAATCTCGAAGTCGTAGTCTTGCAGCGTCTCCAGCCACCAGACCAGCTGCTCCTCAGGTTCTTTGAAGTTGAGGAGCCAGGTGAGGGATGCATGGTCAGTGCACAGGAGGAACCTCTGCCTGTAGAGGTATGGGCGGAAGTGATGCAGACCCAGAATGAATGCCAACAACTCTCGATGGCTGACACAGTAGTTCCTCTGGGGTTGGCTGAGAGAGTGGCTGAAGTAGGCGATGACCTGCTCGCCTTGCTCTCCCTCCTGGGGCAGCACTGCACCAAGGCCCATGTTGCTGGCGTCAGTGTCCACAATGAAGGGTTGCTGGGGGTCTGGGTAGGCCAGCACAGGGGCCTCAATGAGCACTGACCGGAGCTGTGTGAAGGCACGGGTACAGTTCTCACTCTAGTTGAATGCTTGTCCTTTCTAGGTCAACTGGTGTAGTGGGCTGGCAATGGTGGCAAAGTCTTTAACAAATCATCAGTAGTAGGAAGCCAGGCCCAGGGAAGCTCCGCAGCTCTCCGACATTACAAGGAACAGGCCAGTCCCTCACTGCTGCCACTTTTGCTGGGTCTGTGGACACTCCCAGTGCACTGACGACATGTCCCAGAAAAGTCGTCTCTTGCCAAAACAGGTTGCATTTCTTTGGGTGGAGACGCAGACCAGCCTGGCGGATGGCGTGGAAGATATCCCTCAGATTGGCCAGCGCACTTTCAAAGTCTGCAGTATGGGCGAGGAGGTCATCCAAGTAGATAACACAGCGGCTGCGGGGTATGTCAGCCAAGACCCTCTCCATTAGGCGCTCAAAGGTGGCTGGGGTATTGCAAAGGCCAAAGGGCATCACTTTAAACTGCCAGTGTCCTTGACTGATGGAGAAGGCAGTCTTTGGCCGTGCCTCTGGTGCCAACTCTACTTGCCAATAGCCGCTGCGAAGATCAAGGGAGCTGAATCAGCAGGATCCAGCAATGTGGTCGAGGGCGTCATCAACCCGTGGCAGTGGGTATGAGTCCTTGTGTGTGACGTTGTTGAGAAGTCGGTAGTTCACACAGAAGTGCCAGGTGCCATCCTTTTTCTTGACCAAGACTACGGGGGCAGCCCAGGGACTCGTGGAGGGTTCGATGATGCCTGCCTCCACCATCTCTTTGATCTTTTGTTCCGCCTCAGCCCACTTGGCAAATGGTAGGTGGCGGGGCAGAGGCGGATGGGGCATGCATCGCCATTGTCAATGTCATGTTGGACCAAATTGGTGTGTGTACAGTCCTTGTCCCTGGCTGCAAAGATGTCAGCAAACAGATCCAGTAATTCCCTTAGCAGGTTTCTCTGGCCTGCCTCCAGGCCCTCACAGCTACTGTGGTAGCTTGCTTGGTCTCGGTGGATGGAGGTTGGGGTGGTTGCAGTGATGGAGAGGCCCCTTTGGTTGTAGTCAGTTGTGTAGAGGGATCCACAGGTGGTGGTTGTGGTGCAGCGGGTCCTTCAGATGATGGTAGTGGGGGCTCTCTGGAAGGTGGCAGTGAGGTGAGTCGAACTGCTTCTTCACCAGCTGTGTGGAGTGCTACAGCCTCAGAACCCAGGTGGAGCGTAGCACCAGGTACGTCCACCACTGCCCCCCGCTTAGTCAGCAAGTCCAATCTGATGATGCAGGGGTCTTGGACGTTGGCTAACCAGAACTTATGGCCAACAATGTGGTTAGCAGCAGTCACTTGAAGGAATCTTTTTCCTAGCATACTGGCACATTGACCAGTGACTGTGAAGATGCGGAGCTTGGTGCGCCTCCAACCTTGTGGCCTCGGACCATTAGTTCCTGTCTTTGGTGCCAGCAGACGGATGCGCTCTTTAAGTCGTTCTGGCTGGAGCCCACGGACAAAGGCTTGGAGGGACAGCTCCTCCTGTGCAGCCGCATCAAAGGTAGGATATCCCTGCCGTGAATGAACGCGGAGATCTGTAGCATAGACGCCCAAACTCTCTCCAGCTTTCCTCTGGCGGCTGATCAGCTTGTCTTGGGCATCATCAGTGTAGACACAGCAGCCAAAATGCTGTTGGAGAGCTCTCTCAACAGCAGACCAGAAGAGTCACTCTTGAGGCTGGAGGTCAGTGAGGATCTGTCGGGCCTTGTCTTCCAGAGAGAGGGCGACTTGTACTGCTGTCTCTTCTGCTAACCAGTTGTTAAACTGTGCAGCCAGATGCACTTGGATCAGGAAAGTCTCTG
This sequence comes from Holacanthus passer, assembly GCA_025331565.1. NCBI lineage: Eukaryota > Metazoa > Chordata > Actinopteri > Pomacanthidae > Holacanthus > Holacanthus passer. The sequence goes on along the minus strand of JAFREQ010000084.1, from coordinate 1,510,797 downwards.
GTTGCTCCTCTCCGTTAAACCAAGGCAACTTTATCATGCCTCGCTGGGGCCTCTGATGGTACTTGTAGTGGCAGCCGGGAGGCATTGTTGCTGGCTCTTGCAGCAGGTAGAGGTGAACTTTCTACCGCTGGTTAGTTAGTTGGCTTTTCTCCGTGATGCATCTTTATTGCATGTGTATATTCAGTCTTTTTCAGGCATGCATCCTTGATGTTCTGTAGGCCTGTGATGAGCGCTTCCATTTCTTCATCATCCTCATCTCTCAATAACTAGAATCCAATAATATATTACATATTATTGTGAAATCAATCATTCTGCAGAATGAGTACTTTTGCTACTTTAAGTATATTTTGACTGAATACTTTTGTGTTTATTTACTTGAGTAAAAATTTGAATGCATCAGAACTGGTTTTATTGCCCAGGTATTCGTACACATACAAGGACTTATGCATGACTCTTACTTGTATTTCTACACTGTGGTACTGTTACTTTTCAACAACATCTGAGAACTTCTTCCAGCTCGGCAGAAAATTAATCAGCAACTATTTTCATGACTAATATGTTTTTCTGTGCTTTTCTCTGTTGTATCATTGTGGGTTGAATAACTTGGGCTGTTGGACAGTTTGTCAGATGAAGCAACATCAACTCGACCTGTAGGAAACTAGGACTAACGAGTAGGAACAAAACTAAATTAGGTGTCCAGGACATGCAAACAAATCCAAATGGACACTGGCAAAAGTCTAAAGTCCAAAACAAGCAGGATCTGGAGAAACACAAGGCAAAATCACAAACATGAGGTCCGAGGACAAACTGGCAGAGAGAGAGGACACACAGACCTAAATACAGGAGGACGAGAGGAACACAGGTGAAAACAATCAGTAATCCTGAGGCCGAGAGCGACACAAAGACAGGAAGTGACTCAACTGAAGATGCTTGAGGACAAACTCTGTCAAAATGAAACAGGAAACGACGAAACAAACAACCCAAAGTCATGACTGAATCAGTGTGGGTTGTCTGGTGAATGCACAGCAAAGACTCGGTTCTCATGGCAGCAACATGGAAGAGAAGGTGACGGCACTCATAGCTTTGATTTCCAACGTTGTAGCATGCACTCAAACACATCACTGTCTTATTACGTGTGTGTGTGTGTGTGTGTCAGAGAGACACTGGAAGCTTGTCACCAGTATGAAGATAATCAAGGTGGAGATGTGGACGCCTTCGTCAGAGAGCCCTTCATCCGGCGCTTCAGCTGTCCCACGACACTGGTTCTACAGTAAAACGTCCCCTGAAACTGATAAAATTCTATTAACGTACTGATGCATCAAGGTTAGAGCAGCATTTTCTTGTTGAACTATACAGGCAGCTGGTTTAGTCCAGTGGTTCAACCCGAGGGGTCGGGCCCCTCCAAAGGTCACCAGATAAATCTGAGGGGTTGTCACGATTCATGGAGAGAAAAGAAAAAGCTCTGATCCACAAATCTGTTTTCAGTTTTTAGACTTTTCTCTAATCTGAAATAAAATATTGGATCATTTTACATCTCTAGACTTCGAATTGTTATTTAAACCATGTGAGAAGTGAAGAAGTTAAAACACTGGTGGAAGATTTAAACTAGTTTAACAATGTGTTGTACTTTGTTAGTTTATCATGTTTATTGTATAAAACCTGAAACGTAGTGAAGTGGAAATATGAAGCTGCATAAAATGTTAATACTAAGCACAAGTTCTTCAAAAGTGCACTTAATAAATTACTAAATGTACTTAGTTACTTTCCAACACTGATCTCATACATTTTCACAGTTCAACTGCGTCTCAATCTCAAAAGAACAAATCAAACAGATAAAAACAGGGTGATTTATTTTATTTTACAAGACAAACAAGACGACACGTCTAAACCAGTTTGCATCTGAATCCATCCAGTTTGAGCTTTTGCAGAAACGTTACATACGAGACCACTGACACTGAAACCACATTCTACCTGTGTGCTATTCTCTTACTGCATGTCGGTCATTGTCTGGACGCTACGATATCAAGTCGAGTGATTTCAGACCTCAGACAGGAAACTTGTTTAGCACTCATTCAGACAGAGCATCACTCTTAAAACTTCAATAACATCCGTACTTTAAAATTAACGTTTGATCTTTGCCTCTTACAGTCTCGTGAACAAAAGCAGCATTGGGGTTACATCCTTCAAGCATCAGAGAACCGTCTGGGATGGTGATACACTGACGGTTTTGTGGTGGGACTGTGTTGATGGGCATCTTTTATAGCTGCAGGCAACAGGGTGAGGAACCAAAACTTGTTTCCTGACTGACTTTAAGTAACAAAAGCTACAGCACAGATGTGGGGTTTCATCACCCATCAGAGTTTCTTCAACTGTTGCCAAACTATCAGGAAGGTGATTCTGTGAAGGACTGTTTCCCATCAGGGTTAAGAAATCCATCCAGGACACAGACTCCTACCAAAACAGTTGAGACACATTTTTTTTTCCTATGGTGACTTTTAAATGATAGAGGCACAGAAATAAATTGATTTTTAATTCTTTTTAACGCAGCATTGGTCACTTTTGGTCTATCCAAATGGGGAGATAATGTTCAATCTTATTTCTACCTGTTTGGTTAAAAAATGACTGACATTAGTGCCACAAAGGCTGAAACATTTGACATCTTTATGTAAAATCTCAGACGTCTTTCTTTCACCATTTCTTCATGCTTGTCTTGTTTCTACCAAAAGGCAACCTGATCACCACATTATCAAGTTTAAACCTCTCTGACCAACAGTCTCTCCTTTGAAAACCCACCACCAATTATAAACAATAACCCAAATACTACAAAAGGCACAAGAATGATCGGTGTAACACGGCTGCAGGTGGGAGCTGTGACGTCTGAGTGAAAGTGAACTGTTCTGTGTGGAAGGAGTTGTTTCGAGTTGAGAAATGAGATCCAGCAGCTTGTTGGCTTCATGTACGAGACCAGCAGAAACCGCAGCAGAAGATCTTCGCCAGCAGGAAACTCTTTATGCCATGCTGATGGGAAACAGAGCAGAGAGGACGGTTGAAATCACAGGGAAACATTTCATGGCTTATTGTTGCTGTAACCCAGAACCAATAACACTGAAAATAAGTCAGCAAGTCAAACTGATCAGATTTTAAATAAATTTTCCAACAAAAATTTTGTGGGAATTTACTGAATGCTGCTATCATTTACATTTCATTTACACCAAACATGAGAGGAATCAATTTTCTCAGTGTTCTTCATACAATCTTCATACTGTGGCAGACAAGTTGTGTCCATTTGAAATACTTAAAAATACATATAAAAAAAACAAAAAAAACTAGGTGGTGAGTAGTTATAAAATGAACAGATGGTAGCTGTGTGTGTGTGTGTATCACACAATTGCAGACACATTTTTCAGGCTGAGAAAATGAAGAACAGCATCACACATGGTAATTTTATACAGTGTCTTGAGTGTGTTGGTATGTGAGTGAGGAGCAGTGTGTGATCAACAAGTATTAATGAGTCAGTCTGTCCCACAAGTGCTGCGAAGGTTGAGTGTTACAATCATTTCTGTGTGAATGTGTAAAAGATGAAAGAATTGGGTCAAAAAAACGATACAAACAATCCTCAGAGCTCTTTTCATCAACTTTTTAGATCTTTCACAGTTTGGATGTCATCGTGAGCTAATGTGTAAAATCCACATAACAGGACAAAGATTAGGTTGGAAAACTGTGTGCGTGCGTTAGTCACCTGTCGATCAGAGAGTCCCTCATGCTGGTGGCGATGGCGGAAGGCTGCGCCACATCGCTGAGTCTGAAGACGCTCTCGATGACTGACAGCTCAGTGCTGGTGGTATCCAGGCCGCAGAAGGCGCACCAGTCGTTGACCACCATCCCCGCCGCGATCACCTCGCTGCCCCGGTTCACTGTGCCGGCCTGAACAGGAAGTAAGCTGTACTGTCATGTATGAAATGCAACTCACTGTGATATAAGGAACATTTCTATTCTCTCTCTCTGCTGACAAAATGTGAAATATCTGATATTTGCTCTTTCCTGGGACAAGACCACTGCCTCACAGGAAGTGATGCCTTTTATGGTTTAAGCCCCCTTTTCATGAGCCGTCTGTCTTTTGTCTAACACTATTATTATTGAAATTCTGTGACCCCCACGAATCACTCACCACGAGGGGAACCTGTAGCAGAGACGACAGCTCGTCCTGATCTTCTATAGACGTCTTTGGGTGGACGAGGCCTCCCTGGTTGCTGAATGCACAGTAGGAGCCGACTAGGACCTGCTCTGCTACCGTCTGACGGAAAACTTCCACCTTCAGAGTGTCTGCAAGGATCTCCTCTGTCTCCTGAGCAGGACGGAGGGAGGAGAGAGAGAGAGAGAGAGAGAGCGGGATAAATGATGTAATACTTGATATGATCTTCGTGAGTAATATCACTCACATGGTACTGCTCATTTCTTTTTTACTTTTATTTTTTTTAAACTGCATGTGAAGCAGCACCTAATCAATCAATCTCTTGGCTATTTATTTGACTAAACCATGAACCACATTGTTTAAGAAAAAAAAACCCACAAATCCCTGGAGCCCAACTTCTGCGCTCACTTTGGAATATTTATTTCATGACGATACGAAAAGCAAGCACATTTGTGAAGACAAAACCAGCAACTGTTTTAAATTTTACTTGATAAATGACTAAAACAACTGATTATCAAATTTGGAATTAACCAAACAAATAAGTAAAATCAGGACATTACAGCCACTGTCACATCCCTACAAGAGCTCAGTCTCCTGTTGCTGGAGACCGCTCTCATGAACCTCTCTGTAGCTACAACTGTGAGCTGAGGTGTGTGTGTGTGTGTGTGTGTGTGTGTGTGTTTATCCGTCTCACCCTGTCGAGGTCGGGGTGGACCAGCGCTACGTAGTCGTTGCAGGCGATGACGTTACCGAGAGCAGACAGCCTCTCCTCCACCCTCTGGATCCTCACGGCTTCTGGCAGACAGTTTCTGATGTGCTGCAGCTCCTGGTCTGTCGTGTTGTTGGGCACCAGAAGACCGTGACGGTTCCCTGATCACAGGACGAACAGAAAAGTCATCACAAACACAGACGAGTCTGTTTTGGCGGTCTGAAAGATCACATGCCTGAAGAATCTGATCAGAATAAATAAACGACCCATCTTAGTGACTGAGAAAACATTTCCCAAACATGTAGCTTTTGTTTCTGTTTGGCCTGTTGTTTTGACGAGAAGATAAGAAAAAAAAGACTTTGGTGAACAAACTCTGGAACCAGAGAGTTGGAAAAACTGAGCGATGACATATTCAATATTCATTAATGTCATATTCAAAGGATAAAAGTGTTGTTGCAAAAAACATCAATGTGCTAAGAATATTTTCAGAAGCCAGACAAAAGAAGAAACAGACCCAACGAGAGTGTGAGTGTGTGTGTGTGTAGTCCAGAGCATTACTCACCCACACACATCCTCCCAATGATGCGACAGCCTGCTATGGAGGCGTGAACCACTGGGATGGTTTCTGACAGTTCCCCTTCAAACACACTGCAGTCACACAAACAACAACAGCCTGTCACTTATTTCAGCTCCACATGGAAACCACTCATGAACTGAAGTGGCTGTTCTGTCCTGAGCCAGCTGTCAATACACTGCAGCCGGACCATGTGACACATTTCCACATTGATCCATATCGATATAGCATCAAAATATCATGCTGGATCATCACCATGTTGGATTTCAAAAGGGTTCCCCATAATTCTTAAAATGTATTTGATTATGTTGTTCCTGAGCTGCACGTTTGCCTGCTGAGGAAGACAACTTTAATTTGCCAGATTTTCAAAGGAGGTTTGGAATGGCAGCATCTCCACACAACAGAAAATCACAGTCCTGTGCAATAATCCTTACTTACTGTTGAATGCAGTGAATGCCAAGTGATTTAGTGACCATATAAATTTAAGATATATATATTCATATAATCAAAGGGTTGGACATGATGAAAAATTAGTCTTTTGTTTTCTTACCTGATAATAATGGAAAACATTGGCAATGTTAATAATAACCACAGACTAAAACCGTTTTTAACATAAAGACAGAAAATCAACAAGCAAACTTCATCTTACATATGTATTTTGTTTGTATTGTAAAAGTGACCAAGTTTCAGACATTTTACAGATGATTAATAACCTTTGCAGCGCCCTCTGGTGGACAAACAAACTTATTAGTCAACACATGCATTGCCATAAATCTGCAATAAACTCATGTTGGCCAAGCTCTAAATGTTAATTATTGTCTTGTGTTAGTCAGTAATAAAGGAACTGTGGATCTGACTTTCAGTCCTGTGTTTAAGACTGAACCTTTAAAGTTTAATAACAGATATTTTAATATGAATAAAGGAGGTGTGAGCTGTGAAATCACACTCATTTTTTACTGTCACTGCAATAATGATGGGAATTTATTCTACCAGTGAACCAAGACACACACTTGCGCTATGACGCTTAGTGTGAGAATGTAAAGCCTCCAATCACATGATGAACATGAACCCGATGTTTAATTCTAGTCTCATCTTTTGTCTTATCACAAACCTGTGTGTTGATATCAGATACCTGCGTGCCATTCAGCTGACACACTTCTTTCTCACACACACACAGATTTCACTTGATGTCATCAGCCAGCGAAGCTAATTTAGCCTCAATGCTACACAAACTGAATCCGGCTCGTGTGGCTGCTTGAGCTGAATAAAGATCACGTGACACGTGTGTGAGGAAGGTAAGTTTTCACCTGTAGAAGTTCTCTGATCCGCCGATCGCCACCAGGCAGTAAGTGTTGGTCAGTTTGGCGAAGCAGCCGATCTCGTTGTTTTTCTCAAACGATGCTCTCACGGCCATGATGAAGATGAAGATGAAGATGAAGCTTCACTTCTGATCCTGGAACAGCAGCGCCCGTTTCAAACACTGAGCTTTGTTTACAGTGAACTGCTGGTTATTACAGCTTATAGTGAGTGTGTTAGTCAAATAATTTACGTGTTGAGCAGCTGTGACAGATCCGGGCTAACTGCTAGCTAGCTAGCTTTCACAGGTTATGGTTTAGCAGCCAAAGAGAGAAAACGCGTCCGATTAGCTCACGTTTGTATCGATGGACACTTTCGACTGGATACACGGCGAAGTTTGTCTTTAGGTAACTAATAATATTTAGTGAAAAGAAGAAAAAATTACCTGAAGAAGTTTAGTGGCCGCACAAGCGTGGTGATTCCCTTCGACCCCACGTGTTCACTTCCGCTTCAGGGTTCACGTGCTGACGTAGAACGTATGACGCATCACATAAACAATCTGCTCAAAGAGTCAAGTTTTGTTTTTTTTTCTCCATCATCGAAGATATTTCACATAATTTATCCTGATAAAATGTACGTCACATTTTTAAAGACAGATTTTTATGAACAATCTCTCACTTTGTTTCAGTGAATTTATTCCAGAGTGTTTTGAGCCACTTTAAACATGATAAACGATCAATGTTATCAAAATCAATTAATGTTGTCAAACAAAATAATGGTGATGAAGCCCTTTATACAGGGAAGCCACTAATTTATTTCATTCTAAAGGAAAGTATTCCATAGGTTTTCCCCTGTGGGTTCAAACAACAGAAGCAACTAATAAACGTGTTTTTGTTGTTTCCAATCTATTACATGAAATTGCATTATGTTATTACAGATCTTATATTATATATCTATGCAGTTGATTGTTATTCAACATGAATTTGAGTCTGACTTACACACAGTCCCAAGAACAATATTCAGAAAGAGACAGTAGAAACAGATTTATCAGAATCATTTGATTTGGTTTCATGGTGCAAAAGAACAAACATAGTAAAAGAAGAGAAAAACAAACAAACACAATTCTGCAAAGAAAACATGAAAAATATCTAAAAACAATGTCAAATCCATATAAACAGCAGGAGGTGATGGACAGTGTGTGTGTGTGTGTGTGGAGCGTGTTCAGTTTGATATTTGACAATGATGAGTTAAAAACATCTTTAAACTCTAACATACATAAATTATAGATTCATTCTGTTTCTAATAATCTTAACCTCAGATTTGCCTCTGTCAGACTTCTTCCTCACATCAGCTGCTCTGTGTGTGTGTGTGTGCGTGTGTATTCCTCCTTCAACAAACCTGCACAGCAACTGAAAGCAGCTCCTCCTCTTCCTCCTGCAGCGCCGGGCGTCGGCGCTCGGAGCCAATCACGTCGGTGCTTCCCAGTGACGTCTTGTTTGTTGACGCTTCCATTAGCTCGCCGCCTCGTATGACGCCACGGCACTGGGGCGGGGCCGAACCGGAGCGGAAGAGAAGACAAAGATCAGTTGATAGAAATGAGACGTTTCACTCCTGCTTGGTTTTGTCTGCTCATCTGATAAGATAAAGCTTTATTCGTCCCACAGTGGGAAATTTACATGATGACCAGTGAATTAAATTAGTGTATTAAATTAGGAAAACATTTGTATATAAGGTATATTAAACAAATCATTTGCCTTCACCAGCCATCAACCAGTTTTTTTTTTTCAGACAGACACAACTGATCCGACCCATGAAATCACAAGTGAGTCAGGAAAACAAAGCAGCGAAGATGTGTGAAGTCGTCCAGGTCAAAGGTTAAGTGTAGGTTGTGGACAGACTCGTTCAGTTCTACCTGTCAGGGGGCGTCCAGGGTTTAAGCTCTGTGGGGTCACTGATCTCACCTGGTTCGTTGGTGCTTCCAGCTGTTCCACTAATCTGACGACAACACTTACTTTTATGAAAACTTTAAGACACCGGGACATTTGCACAGACATTCATGGTCCCAGACACCTGCTCAGCGTCATTACATGATGACATATTTTATATTTTCATTTCTGATCTGACTCCTGTTCCATCACAGCGCTGCTTTGAGGCTGATAAAACATCTGGAGTGATTCCTCCTCTCAGACTTAAAGGATCTTTGGAGTCAGCTGTTCCTGCCTGGAAACAAACTGATCAGAACCTGAAGCCGAAGAGACGAAGGATCCTCAGAGAAAACAGGAGGTCGACGAGGTGGGAGGAATCCATGTTCACACACACACACACACACACACACACACACACACACACAGACACACACACACACACAGAGGTGTGTGTGTGTGTGTGTGGAGGCAGAGTCTCACTGTTGTTGTTGTTGTCAGTCTGTATAATAATAATAATTCAATAATCTGATAATAAAACATTACTAATCCAAGATTCTATGAACGTAAAAATAAACAGAACCATAAGATACAGGCGAATGATGATGAAGTTCAGTGACTCTGGTTTCCTAAAGTGGAGGAAGAATAAAGTCGAGACAAACTCATTCTAACCGAATCAATGACGCAGATCGACTGTAATTAATCTGCTGGTGAGAGATTATTTACTGTAATCGTTTCATAGTGACTGAGCTCCATTCATCGAGTTCCATCGACTGCAGGAAACAAAAAGCATTGAGTGGAGCCGAACAGTGGAACCTAACCCTGACCCTGCACGAATCAAACCACCAAGTCTTGAAGAGCCTATCAAGTCCCGCACCAACAGGAAAAAGGGAAAAAAGAGGAGGAAGTGAACGTCGGAGCAGCTGAACTGAAGCCTGCAGCTGCATCACGTAGGTCTGTGTTGAGCTGAGTCCTCAGATTCAGCTGGAGTTCGAACCAAACAGGATGACGCTGGAGATGAGAGGGAGAACGAGCCGAAACAAACCAGCATCTGAGAGAAGGAGAGGGGAGCTGCATTTAGGCCGGCTGCTCTCCGGCAGCTGGGAGGGGAAGTGAGGCGACAACACTCCACACCGATGGAGATTCAGTTCATGAATGAAGCATGTGTCGCTCACATTAAGCTCTTATACTACTTTAACTGCTCAGGCTCAATAAAATTAGTTTTATTTGCAGGAAAAAAAACAACCTTCAGATTTCTGCAAAATGCCATATTATCCATTGTGCTCCATAGTTGCAGGACTCGTCTCTTTCTCTTCTGTTCTTTTAATCTGCTGTGGTTAAATGTTTACGTCCGTCCAGCAGAAGCAGATTTAGGTCTGGAGTGAAGGTTGTGCTCATAATCAATGTTTATGAGAAAATGATCACGTTATCGTTAGTTATTGCTTTGCAGTTCGGCCATAATGCGCTTGTGAGGCAGTTAATGTCTTATTTTTTTGAAAGGCATGCTCCCTGTTTTACTGCCACCCATTACTGGGACTGAAGTATTGACGCACTGGTTACAACCTCCGTTTGTCACTGTGCTGTGAATGAAATCAGTTTTCACACACAATCGCACATTTTGTTCCTGTTTGTTTCAGAATCATTGACCGAAACGTCTCAGCAGTCTTCAGCATGAGGCTCATGTGTCCTGGACCACAGGCCGTCTGTAAAAGGTTCAGATGAAGAATTCCTTCCCAGCTTGAACATAAACGAGTGCTCTCTTCTATAAAGCCGTCGCAGCAACAAGATGAGAGAACAGTAAAGTCCTTTTCAGAAAGACAGCAGACTGATGGTTAATGGTTCCTCTACTGTCCTTTAGTCATGTCGAGCATCTTTAAATTGACTCAAACTCTCAACTGCGTCACTAAATCACTTTTTACTTCGGTGTAAATGCTATTGACGCTATCTATTGGTTACTATGAAGTAACCACTAGATTGATTTACTTTGAAAAGAGGTGATTAGTTGAAGCTGTTGGACAGTGCTGCTCGGCTGTTTTCATCTTGGTGTCTCCGTTTGTCCTGAGTCTCGGGTAATTTCCCAGCATGCACTGCAGACCACCAGGAAAGCTTTCGCAGCTGTGAAACAGGGATCGTGTAAAGTGTTAATCAGAGGAAGATGATCCCATCAGTTGTGTTTGAGTGGATTGGCGTCGTGGACGGATCGTTGCGGACAGGATTAGAGACGTCTGAGCTGACAGTCGTGGATGCCTGCGACCATTCTCGTCCTCTTTCTCTCTATCTGCATTTCTCTGTCTCTCTATCAAGCTCTTTCTGTCTTTGTCCACTCTCATTCAATGAGTCAGGGACACTGTGCTGAATGTCTGTCCTTCCTCCTCAGTTTGACTTTTTCCACCTGTGCAGAGCTGGAACCAGAGGTGTCATTTGTTCTGGAGTCTTTTTAAACCCACAGCCTTTTACTCAAAAAGGATGAAATAGTGCATTTGTTAGGGACTATTTTTAGCAGCAGATGAATCAAATTTATTGAGTTGAAAATATTCTACAAATCAGATATAACGTGCTCATTAGTGAGTTAGTCAGTGAGCTTTAGAAGTGTTGGTGGCTGGATCTATCAGAGCCAGGCTAGATGTTTCCCCCTGCTTCCAGTCTTTGTGCTAAGCTAAGCTAACTGACCTCTGGCTGTAGCCTCATTTTCAATTTGGAATTCAACTGTCGCTGAAGTCTCTCTTACATATTGGATTAAATAAATTCATTCTTCTCAACTAACTGTGTCTGGGACTGGATTCTTTAACCAGTGCCTAAATAAACTATTTAGAACAGTCAACATATACCTGTGTATTTTTGCTCAGGTGTGACTTGCTGTGTTGGTGCCTGTGATGATGGGAGGAGAACAGAGTCATGAGAGGAAGGAGAGAGAAGAGGAGAGTGAAACACAAGAAGAATCTGCTGATACTGACAGCTCAGGATCTGCTGCTTCTGAAGGTAAGTAACTGAGTACACTTACTCTAGTAAAGTACTGTATTAATAATTTTCTTACCTGATTATTTCTATTTTTCATTGAATATATCCACTCTGCTACATTTATCTGACAGTTTTGGATACTTAAAGTTTTTCCACGACGTTTGCTTTCAGAGGATCCATCTTCAGCTCTTCATCATCTGAGAAATAAATGTCACAAAAACAAAATATCATTGCACACACATTTTGCTCCCACAGACACCCCAGGTGAGCTGCCCCAGTGCCAGATGGGAAACAGGAAGGTGGACAACATGTGTTTCATGATCTCGTGCACTAACTGGTACTGAACTGGTCCTGATACAACAGGATGATGAAACACTGGAAACTGAGGGAGAAGGTGGAGTTTGAATCGTTCACGTCTGGGCCAGATGCTGCATCCACGAACCCCCTGAAGAGTCCCACGTGCTTGCTGCATTGTTCCACTGCTGCTCTGAAGACGACGTGCTTGGAAAATCCTGCAGGAACAATAAGTAATAATGAGTATTTAGAAGATGAGTGGGAACCTTTTTAATGTTGACTGTGTCTAAACTTTCCTGTTCTGGTTTCACCTGTTGTGAGATCCGAAACCAAATTCACAGCTCGATGAATGAAAATGAACCAATCCTGTAATCTGCTGTTTCTACACTGATAGGAAAAATACAGTTATAGAACTACAGGTTATGTCCATGTTCACCACATGTGAGCTCATTCTTACATTCAGTATTACTTTTAAATTGAGTAGTGCTGCTTTAGTGTAAGTACTGAAAGCAGAGGACACCACAAAGAATCTTTCTGCCATAAAACTATCAGGCTGATTTTATAACAAGAAATAATAATCAGGCTTATGTGTCAACATTGATGTTTGTAAAAAGCTTCCTGTAAAGTTGAGACAAAAGCTGAGTGTTGTAAAATATTTTTACAGCAAAAGTCAAAGAAATCCACTGATTACAACTGGTATGAATTTGTTTCTCTTTGTGTTTGGGAGCTTTAAAGTCAAGAGAGGTGGATAAATGTTTGTTCACCAGCTGGTTGAAATCCCTCCACTGACAGTTCATTTGAATTTGAGCCAAATCAATTATTTTCACATGAATGACTGAAATAAAGATGTTTGATTTTTTCGTATGTTGCTACTTTTCAAGAATCGAAATGAAAGTGCACAATTGATTTTCACTTTGTTTGTCTCTCCTCTCAGAATCCTGAGGAGTTTTATTGTAAATACATTTTAAACATTCACCAAAACACACGGAATAGAAAACCTAACAAACATGTTGACATGTTATGATTCATTGCCACCATCTGCACAGCTTTCTGCACCTGGCAGATGTAGCGCTGTCCCCACATATAAAGTTCAGTAGATGTTTTGTGGCACTGGGAAACTTTTACAGGGATCTTCAGTGGCAGGTTGTTTGGCAGGAGTTTGTGCATGAATGAAGTTCACTATGGTCACACCTCACCTGTTAAATCTGCTCATACTGGATCAACCCATTCTGTCCTGTTTGTCTCAGGTTCCCTCATGTTGTCCCCCTCCCACGATGCTCCATGGTCCCTCACTCCCAGAATATTCCTGGACTTTCACTAAGTTAGATTTGAACTCCTTGACAACATTCAACTCAAGTTCACATTACTTTTGAGCACAAAGCCAAAACAACAGCCTACTGCACGATATCAGTGGACATGTTCAGCAGTGAATCAACAGTTTGGAATGAAACACATCACAAACTTACAGTATTTCAAATCTGCCATCTTTAAATAATGGAAAAAGTAGTCGACCAGCAACACATCTGTCGGGATGTCGACCCCATCACATGTACTGACACTGCTCTCATTAAAGTTGGCATCTGATTAAACACAGATTGAGGTAAAATGTCAGTACTCATGCTTCTGGATCTCAGTGCTGTGTTCGACACAGCTGAACATGCAATGCTACTGAAGACACAATAAAACTGGGATGGCCAGTCTGGCATGGTCCTAGACTGGTGAAAGTCCAACTTGCAAGACAGGGAATACTATGTTTCCATTGGTAACTATGTATCTGAGAGATTTAGCATGACGTGGAGTTCCTCAAGGCTCCATCCTTGGACCTCTGCTTTTTCATGTCTACATACCCCGACTCAGCTTTAAACTCCAATGGACTTGCTGCATCAATGCATCGATCAAATATTTGGCTGAATGAACCAGAATTTTCTTCTATTTAATAAAAGATAAAACTGAGATCATTGTCTTTGGTGCTAAAGAAGAAAAGTGGAGGTTTATCTTGACCACAATTCTTTTCTAAAAACCAAGTGGATACATGAGACTTTGAGGATCCATGTTTATACAGGACTTAGAGAAACTCATTCATGCTTCATCTGGTAGGTTGAACTACTCTAGTGATCTTTTCTCAGATCTCTCCAAGAAGGCAGCGTCAGCTCATTCAGAAAACTGCTGCTTGAGTTTTCAGAGACTAAGAAAGCTGAACACATGACAGCAATTCTCAGGTCTCTGCACAGGCGACCAGTCAGTCACTTTAAGTTGCTGCTGGTTCTCTATTAACCATTTCATTCATAGGATTTATGCTCCTTCATCCTTTTTCCCTGTGTCTCTTTAAAACTTCATTATATAAAGCACCTTGAGATGCCTCTGTATGAAATGTGTTATATGAAGAAACTTGCTCTGCCTGTAAAACAAGTGGAGCAGCAGCATTTAGCACCAAGCTCCACCCCTCACCTGACTCACCTGAGACAAACCAGGAAACAGTTTGTTCTTCGTCCTCACCACAGACAGACACACAGACTGAAACACAGACGATCAGAATCACCTTCAGACCAAACTAACAACTTCCTCTGAGTGAGTTCAGCCACAGGAGACAAAAGAAGAAAACTACAACTGAGCTGCTTCGACCTGCCGACACTCCACACACTGAACGTGAGTTTAAATCAAAACAGAACTCAAAGTGAAAGTAAATTTCAGTGACGTCAGCAGAGGAGCTGTGACTGACTGTACTTTCTGTCTGCTGTGTTTTCAGCTTCACTCAGAGACAAAATGGCTTCCAGCTCAGAGGAGGATCTCTGCTGTTCAGTCTGTCATGAAGTCTTTAGAGATCCTGTTGTTCTGTCATGTAGCCACAGCTTCTGTAAAGACTGTCTGAAGAGCTGGTGGAGACAGAAACCAACACGTGAGTGTCCAGTTTGTAAGAGAAGATCTTCAAAGGAACAACCACCTTTAAACCTGGTGTTAAAGAACCTGTGTGAGGCCTTCTTACAGCAGAGAGCTCAGAGATCTTCAGAGTCTCTCTGCAGTCTGCACTCTGAGAAACTCAAACTCTTCTGTCTGGACCATCAGCAGCCGGTTTGTCTCGTCTGCAGAGATTCAGAAAAACACACCCACCACAGATTCAGACCCATCGATGAAGCTGCAGGACAACACAAGAAGAAACTTCAGGAAACTCTGGAGCCCTTAAAGAAGAAGTTAAAGGTTTTTGAAGAAGTTAAAGTGGAGTTTGATCAAACAGCAGAACACATTAAGGTCCAGGCCCGACACACAGAGAGGCAGATTAAGGAGCAGTTTCAGAAGCTTCACCAGTTTCTGGAGGAGGAAGAGGAGGCCAGGATGGCTGCACTGAGGGAGGAAGAGGAGCAGAAGAGCCAGAGGATGAAGGAGAAGATTGAGGCTCTGAGCAGAGAGATAGCAGCTCTTTCACACACAGTCAGAGTCACAGAGGAGGAGCTGAGAGCTGAAGACATCTCATTCCTGCACAACTACAAGGCTGCAGTGGAAAGAGTCCAGCAGCGCCCCCTGCAGGACGACCCACAGCTGCACTCAGGAGCTCTGATCGATGTGGCCAAACACCTGGGCAACCTGACCTTCAACATCTGGAACAAGATGAAGGAGCTGGTCTCCTACACTCCTGTGATTCTGGACCCAAACACTGCTCATCCAGTACTCATCCTGTCTGAAGATCTGACCAGAATGAGACGAGGAGAGAAACAGCAGCTTCCTGATAATCCAGAGAGGTTTGGCTTGGCTTTTTCCTGGTCTGTCCTGGGCTCTGAGGGTTTTAACTCAGGGACTCACAGCTGGGATGTGGAGGTTGGACACAGTACATTCTGGTCAGTGGGTGTGTTGGCAGAGTCTGCCCAGAGGAAGGGACACATAGAGTCTGGATTATGGAGGATACAGTTCTGTGTTGGTGAATACTCAGCTTGGTCACCATCCGCTCCACACATTGTTCTCCAAGTGCAGAAGAAGCTCCAGAGGATCAGAGTGAATCTGAACTGGAACAGAGGACAGTTGTCGTTCTCTGATCCTGATACTAACACACACATACACACCTTCACACACACTTTCACTGAGAGGATGTTTCCATACATTGACACTGTGGATGAAGTGAAGATGTTACCACTGAAGGTCTGTGTGACAGTGAAACAGAGCAGGAAGAGATGAAGATTAAAGAGGATTATAATTAGGATGATGTTTATTTCTTAAAGGGAAAAGTCACTGAATTTAACCTCTTTAGAAACCACTTTGTGGAAACTGATGGATCCAAGTAAAGTAAAAAAGAATCAGTTTATCAATAACTGCATGTTTGAGCAGCCAATCATTGTTCAGCAAACTTTATTTTAAATTCTTGTTCAGATTGAAAAGTTTCCAAACATTAAAATCAATGTTTAATTAAATATATGAAATGTTTACAATATGTAAAATATATGTTTTAATGGCATAAATAAAAAATAGATATAATTTAATGAACCCAAGTTGATTGTGTCTGAAAAGTGTTTTCATTCAGTTTTTATCAGTTGAATTCTGCTGTTCGTCGTTTAGTCAGAGGAGGAGTTGATCTATTTAAGGTGGACATCTCATGTTTAAGGTGGATGCCTCAGTTTGGATTCGAACTTTTGTCAAAAAGACGAATCACAATGAGGCATTGAGACAGAGCCAGATGATGGTGTTGAGAGCTGAAGAGAAGTGTGAGGCGCGTGCCTGGCCGACAGCTGCCCCACCTCTGGCCGGATGCACATCCCTTCTGCATGATCTGCGCTGTGTTCACTGGCTGTGGTGTCTGAAGAAAGGACCTGGACAACAGCATCTACTGGTTGCTCCTTTAATGGCATTAGATGGTGGTAGTATCTGTACAGTAAAATCAAAGATGAAATGCTCTGTAAGATGCAATGCAGGTCATCACTCGCCTGTTTGCAGATAAACACAAAGGAAACCCTGTAGCACTCGGGAGCACATGTCTAAAATAAACTGTTCAAAAGTGCATTTACAAGGTTTATATTCAAGTGACACGGCTGCTGCATGTTCACAGTCTTAATATGGACTTTTATAACTGTATACTGCTACGCTGCAGAACAAGGTCAGTGTTACACTATGACCAGAAAAAAGACTACAAACCTCCTCTCAGTGAGCAGAGCGCGAACTGAGAGTGGCGCTGAATTGACGTCAGAAAACCCTCCGATCTCTTAAAGTGACAGTACAGGTATTAACGCTTCAGTTTGAACAGGTTTCCAAACACATGGTAAACGTTTTGAATACGCAGATACCTCAATATCTATCAGGATTTGGTGAAGTTTCAACACAAAAATAAAGATAGAATTCCAACCTGGTTACAGAAGCAAGTTGAGAGAGAGACAGATGAAGATCTGAGAGTGAGACACAGACACAGAATATATGAGCATCCACACACACTGGACCATCAGGTTTGAGATGTTGAAAAGAACAGTTGCCTGTGTTACGGGTCTCAAAGTGAGTTGCCACGTAAACAAATGATTTTTTGGGTCCACGGCCCTCACTGTAAACACAACAGATGTGTCAGACGAGTGAAGATGCAAACCACCTGCTCGTCTTCCCAAGTATCGTCTCTTTATTACAAATTTTTCAAACATAAAACACATATTTAAACTTTCCCTAGTGCAAGTATGTTCTTCTTCAACTGTCCCTTTTTTGGGTTTTTAATAAAACATATCAGTGTGGTCGTCCTTTTACACAAATCAATTTCATCACATTCAAACATTTCCTACTTGTCCAAGTATTTATCCCTCAGCATCAATGCTGGTTACATGGCTATTTGTTTTATAAAGCTTTAAGCTCTACACCCAAAATGTTCCTTACAATAAATGAAAACATAAATTAGCTTCCTTCAGCCAAACTAGCAGACTAAGCTAGTAGTAATAGTTCAAATGCAAAAACATCAAACACACCACACATCGGGAATGCTAGCTAACTCATTTACACATTTCATGAACGTCACATAAACAGACTTAACCATCTTTTTCACAACACATCATGTAACTCATCAGTATCCTTAAACATATTTTAGCTAACTAACAGACATTTATCAGGTTGTCAGGGCCGTAACACCGTAAACTGCGCACAATCACGCCACACATACTTACGCGACCGCGCACACACACGCACGCACACACACAAACGGGATGTTTCGCGCCGCAAACCGCGGGCGCCATTTCCTAAAAGTCCTGCCGTCGCGCTAAAACGTCTTTCTATACTCTTTCTTCTAAACATGTAAATCTATCATCAGACTCATCACAGTCACATAACATCACACTAAACTTTAGGAGGTAGTTATTTTGTTAAATTTCACTGTGTACTGACCTGTAAACACAACAGATGTGTCAGACGAGTGAAGATGCGAACCACCTGCTTGTCTTCCCAAGTATCGTCTGAGGGAAGAGGGCGGGGTCCCCCCAACTAAAGAGCTGCGGGCAACGACACCTGGGCTCGTTGGTTCCGCTCTACAGTTTCCTCCTAAATTAATTCTTTTAAACCACAATAAACTGGGTAAACAATAACGCTGAATTTAATATTCAATGTGGAAAATATGCTAGCCTCGCATAGCTTAAACGCAATAGGCAAAATAACCTAAAATAGTAATACTCAGTAATAGTAATACAGAAAAGAAGGACCATACATTTCTTCTTCTTCTTCTTCTTTTTTTTAAGAGTACCACACCTGCTTAATGTGTGTGTGTGTGTTACTTTTCATTTTAATGTTTATTTAACAGGGACGATACAACATTGCCTTTAAAAAATGGGGAAATGTGATGAATATAAGACGTCTAGCTTCAGCTAATTTGCAGTCTTAGTCCGTGGTCAGGCTTTGGAATACAATGAAAGAATGTACTGAATACAATAAAAATACAATTAATAAATACAATTATTCATTCAGTGAAGCAGGTTAGACAATAGTGTGTGTGTGTGTGTGTGTGTGTGTGTGTGCGTGAGTGCTTAAGCAGTGTCAGTATAATTGCAGTTTATACACTGTGTCCATGCAGAATATGTGTTTATTTACATAAATTCGGTTTGTCTTTCTCCACAGACGTCAGCAAATGTAAAGGAGACCCACCGATGCAGCCGGACCTAAAGTCATTTCCAAGGACCTTGATGGGGGTTACAGTGGTTAATCACTAGTTTTATGAAAATAAAAAGAAATCAAATAAGATGTTGAAGCTTTGTCTTTTTAGCCCCGGGTTGAATGTGTCCCTCTGACAAAACCCCTGGCCCCAGCCAGGCCCCCTCAGTAAAATTGGTCTAGAACCGGCACTGGCGCTGTCCCCACATATAAAGTTCAGTAGATGTTTTGTGGCACTGGGAAACTTTTACAGGGATCTTCAGTAGCAGGTTGTTTGGCAGGAGTTTGTGCATGAATGAAGTTCACTATGGTCACACCTCACCTGTTAAATCTGCTCATACTGGATCAACCCATTCTGTCCTGTTTGTCTCAGGTTCCCTCATGTTGTCCCCCTCCCACGATGCTCCATGGTCCCTCACTCCCAGAATATTCCTGGACTTTCACTAAGTTAGATTTGAACTCCTTGACGACATTCAACTCAAGTTCACATTACTTTTGAGCACAAAGCCGAAACAACAGCCTGCTGCACGATATCAGTGGACATGTTCAGCAGCCAATCAACACTTGGACTGAAACACACCACAGATTTACAGTATTTCAAATCTGCCATCTTTAAATAATGGAAAAAGTAGTCAACCAGCAACACAGGAACTGTCGGGATGTCGACCCCATCACATGTACTGACACTGCTCTCATTAAAGTTGTAAATGGTATCTGATTAAACACAGATTGAGGTAAAATGTCAGTACTCATGCTTCTGGATCTCAGTGCTGTGTTCGACACAGCTGAACATGCAATGCTACCGAAGACACAATAAAACTGGGATGGCCAGTCTTACTCTGTCCTAGACTGGTAAAAATCCAACCTGCAAGACAGGGAATACTTTGTTTCCATTGGCAACTATGTATCTGAGAGATTTAGCATGACGTGGAGATCCTCAAGGCACCATCCTTGGATTTCTGCTTTTTCATGTCCACATAACCCGACTCAGCTTTAAACTCCAATGGACTTGCTGCATCAATGTATCGATCAAATATTTGGCTGAATAAACCAGAATTTTCTTCTATTTAAAAAAAGATAAAACTGAGATCATTGTCTTTTGTGCTAAAGAAGAAAAGTGGAGGTTTATCTTGACCACAATTCTTTTCTAAAAACCAAGTGGATACATGAGACTTTAAGGATCCATGTTTATACAGGACTTAGAGAAACTCATTCATGCTTCATCTGGTAGGTTGAACTACTCTAGTGATCTTTTCTCAGATCTCTCCAAGAAGGCAGCGTCAGCTCATTCAGAAAACTGCTGCTTGAGTTTTCAGAGACTAAGAAAGCTGAACACATGACAGCAATTCTCAGGTCTCTGCACAGGCGACCAGTCAGTCATCGGCTTGACTTTAAGTTGCTACTGGTTCTCTATTAATCATTTCATTCATAAGATTTATGCTCCTTCATCCTTTTACCTGTGTCTCTTTAAAACTTCATTATGTAAAGCACCTTGAGTTGCCTCTGTATGAAATGTGTGATATGAAGAAACTTGCTCTGCCTGTAAAACAAGTGAAGCAGCAGCATTTAGCACCAAGCTCCACCCCTCACCTGACTCACCTGAGACAAACCAGGAAACAGTTTGTTCTTCGTCCTCACTGCAGACAGACACACAGACTGAAACACAGACGATCAGAATCACCTTCAGACCAAACTAACAACTTCCTCTGAGTGAGTTCAGCCACAGGAGACAAAAGAAGAAAACTACAACTGAGCTGCTTCGACCTGCCGACACTCCACACACTGAATGTGAGTTTAAATTAAAACAGAACTCAAAGTGAAAGTAAATTTCAGTGAAGTCAGCAGAGGAGCTGTGACTGACTGTACTTTCTGTCTGCTGTGTTTTCAGCTTCACTCAGAGACAAAATGGCTTCCAGCTCAGAGGAGGATCTCTGCTGTTCAGTCTGTCATGAAGTCTTTAGAGATCCTGTTGTTCTGTCATGTAGCCACAGCTTCTGTAAAGACTGTCTGAAGAGCTGGTGGAGACAGAAACCAACACGTGAGTGTCCAGTTTGTAAGAGAAGATCTTCAAAGGAAAAACCACCTGTTAGTCTGGTGTTAAAGAACCTGTGTGAGGCCTTCTTACAGCAGAGAGCTCAGAGATCTTCAGAGTCTCTCTGCAGTCTGCACTCTGAGAAACTTCAACTCTTCTGTCTGGACCATCAGCAGCCGGTTTGTCTCGTCTGCAGAGATTCAGAAAAACACACCCACCACAGATTCAGACCCATCGATGAAGCTGCAGGACAACACAAGAAGAAACTTCAGGAAACTCTGGAGCCCTTAAAGGAGAAGTTAAAGGTTTTTGAAGAAGTTAAAGTGGAGTTTGATCAAACAGCAGAACACATTAAGGTCCAGGCCCGACACACAGAGAGGCAGATTAAGGAGCAGTTTCAGAAGCTTCACCAGTTTCTGGAGGAGGAAGAGGAGGCCAGGATGGCTGCACTGAGGGAGGAAGAGGAGCAGAAGAGCCAGAGGATGAAGGAGAAGATTGAGGCTCTGAGCAGAGAGATAGCAGCTCTTTCACACACAGTCAGAGTCACAGAGGAGGAGCTGAGAGCTGAAGACATCTCATTCCTGCACAACTACAAGGCTGCAGTGGAAAGAGTCCAGCAGCGCCCCCTGCAGGACGACCCACAGCTGCACTCAGGAGCTCTGATCGATGTGGCCAAACACCTGGGCAACCTGACCTTCAACATCTGGAACAAGATGAAGGAGCTGGTCTCCTACACTCCTGTGATTCTGGACCCAAACACTGCTCATCCAGAACTCATCCTGTCTGAAGATCTGACCAGAGTGAGACGAGGAGAGAAACAGCAGCTTCCTGATAATCCAGAGAGGTTTGATTTGTCCTGCTCTGTCCTGGGCTCTGAGGGTTTTAACTCAGGGACTCACAGCTGGGATGTGGAGGTTGGAGACAGTACAGACTGGTCAGTGGGTGTGTTCTCAGAGTCTGTCCAGAGGAAGGGAGACATAGAGTCTGGATTATGGTGTATATTGTTCTATGAAGGTAAATGCTCAGCAGAGTCACCATCAGCTGGACTCACTGATCTCCAAGTGCAGAAGAAGCTCCAGAGGATCAGAGTGAATCTGGACTGGAACAGAGGAGAGTTGTCGTTCTCTGATCCTGATACTAACACACACATACACACCTTCACACACACTTTCACTGAGAGGATGTTTCCATACATTGACACTGTGGATGAAGTGAAGATGTTTCTACTGAAGGTCTGTGTGACAGTGGAACAGAGCAGGTAGAGATAAAGATTAAAGAGGATTATAATTATGATGATGTTTAATTCTTAAAGGGAAAAGTCACTGAATTTAACCTCTGAAGCTGCAGCTGCTCTTCCTCTGTCTCATTATTTCAATATGTTTATTTCAGCAATTGATTTTTATTTTATTTTTTGAGCAGCCAATCATTGTTCAGCAAACTTTATTTTAATAATTCTTGTTCAGATTGTTAAGTTTACAAACATTAAAATCTATATTTAATCAAATATATGAAATGTTTACAATATGTAAAATATATGTTTTAATTGTATAAATAAAAAATAGATGTGATTTAATGAACCCAAGTTGATTCTGTCTGAAAAGTGTTTTCATTCAGTTTCCATCAGTTGAATTCTGCTGTTTGTCATTTAGTCAAAGGAGGAGTTGATCTATTTAAGGTGGACATCTCACGTTTAAGGTGGATGTCTCAGTTTGGGTTCAGACTTTATGTAATGTGATTTCACAACATTAACATTAACGACAAAGCTGAATGTACATTATCTTCTGTTTGTCATCAACATGATTTTCTTGTCCTGTTTGTCATATTCTGATTTTCATCTTATGCTTAAAGTTCAGTCTCCAGCAACGAGCCACCGTGTTATCGACGGCTCGTTGTTTGTAATGGTGCACACATTGGACTGGACCAGTGGAGCTGGACAATGTTCACATCAGACCTTTACCTTTTTTTCTTGAAAGACTGGAAGTGAGTGGCAACGCACAACATAACTCTAAGAATGAGTCGCGTGTCACAGCAGTGACGAGTCCAGGGAGAAAGCTTCACATCAACTTTGATCGTAGTTTATCTATTGGTTCAAGAAGCTGTGTTGTCAATAGATGGACAACTGGAAGACAAGAGGACATTTTAGAAAGTAACTGCATAAAGATGTGTTGAGAGTTCAGCAGCAGAGGGAAGTGAATTCAAATCAATCTATGAGCATGTGCATCATCCACTCAATGAAAAACACATCTCAGACAATGAAGTTTTCACTTTTATTGACATTTCATTGTTAACAGAACATGGTGTTATTGGTATATAATTGGTGTGGGACAGTAAAACCAAAGCAACATAAGTCATGTTAACATTTTAAATAATCAAACTTTGTCTCATTAGAAATAAAACTGGAATTACAGAATTAATCTTCTCGAGTCATTAACGTAAACATGCCTATCCAATATAAGCATTGTCTTAAAAATGGTATAACATTATGTGCAAAGGATGATTTTCATCTTAAATAAGAGAAAGAAATAAAAATACAAAACTTTCCAAAAGCTTCTGTTTGTCTTTCTATTTACACGAGCTGATATTTGATATCCGACTGGAAAGGACTGCATGACGACTCTATAAAAAAATCCTCAAACAGAACGGTGCATCATTTTGCATGTAAAGAAGTGAGCCAGGTCAGATTTTTTTCATTTTGATTTTATAATCAACCCATTTAGTCAAAAAACCCAAAACCAACAAAAATCATACTGTATTTACAGAAAGTGTTTCTTTTTCTTTATAAGAAAAACTGAAAAACAGAATTGAATCTCTCTTAAAGCTATATCTGATAAAATCTCCCTAGAAGTAGTAGTAGTAGTTGTAATATTATCCAAAGAACTTCAATATATCTTGTTACTTCAAAAAGTCTGCCCAGACTACCTTTGATATGTTTTTATTCTCCTACGTATATTTTTTTTTTAAGAAAAGAGAACATTAGAAACTAAAGGCAACAACAGGCAAGTTAAAGGAAGACTTAGCCACACGACGCCACTCTCCAAACTTCACAGCAACGTTTGCCAGAGATGAGTTTCCACTGTGAAGTTTCACGAAAAGATGCGACTTTAGTTATGAAACCATTTCTGGAAAAAAATAGGAATTTTAACTGGTGGTTGAACCCAAACTGTTCTATCAGCGCGATGAGCGAATGTGAAACACTTAAACAAACCTGTGGACAGTTTGAAGGGATTTCACTTTGGAGAGCTTCCTTTTTATTTCTTCAGGCTATTTCTGGTCTTGGATGAAGCTTATTAATGCAACTGTCGTCACAAATCAACTTTAACAGAAGGCAAAATTAACCAAAGTATGTTAGTATCACTGCATTCACTTTGTTTCAGGTTCCATAATGTTTGAAAGGACAGGCTCACTTTTTTGCAGGTCGGTCGGGGGCTCACGTGAATATTAGCACAGCTTCAGCTTCATTCCCTTTGTTCATAATGGACGTCTCTTCCAACGAAGTGACGGGAACAACATGAACAGTCCTTCTGTGCAAAGGAGGTTTTCAAACTAATCAAAGGGACAAAGGGCCCCTCAACAAAAGACTGGGCCACACGGTGATGTAATTAATGCAGGATCTGAAAGTAATCTGATTACAAAAAAGCAAACGACACTCGATGGATTTAGGGACAGTAACATTTTAACTTCAGATAAACTTTGGAATATTTTTACACAGAACGAAGGACGGTGGCTTTTGTCCCCATCACTGAACAGGAGGAATGATTACAGCATGTAAGTTTTGCTTTGACTGGAAAAACTGTGAATCCTGAATAAGCAGCTATTGAGTTCCAGAGGAACGTTCATGAAAGAACTGCCAAAACTTTATTGATTTATATTGTAATTGTCCATATTTATTGAATTCAAAGCTCACCTTGGATTGAAAACCTTGCAGAAAGACCTGCTGTGCTCTGAACACTGTCTATTTTATGACTGTTTTTTTTTTTTTTTTTTTTTTACAATTATCAGCTCCTTTTTAGGAAATTATTTGGAAACTATGGGAAACAATGAAGTAAAATAAAGTGTTACCAAAGTTTTTTTCTGTCCACAACAACTTTGCTTTCTCTAAATATTTGTATAACTAAAAGACAAATCTACATCTTCGTGTTGATTTTCAGTGATGGACTGAAGGTGTGGAACAGTTTTCTGAATTCACTGTGAAGCACATGTACCATCCTTGGCAAGTGTCACCCCTGTTTGGGAGTGGCGAC
This sequence comes from Holacanthus passer, assembly GCA_025331565.1. Taxonomy (NCBI): domain Eukaryota; kingdom Metazoa; phylum Chordata; class Actinopteri; family Pomacanthidae; genus Holacanthus; species Holacanthus passer. Next base: position 1,485,490 of record JAFREQ010000084.1, on the reverse strand, counting down.
AATCAGATAACTAAGTCTACCTTTAAAGGCAACTCACTGTTGTCCAAAGCCACCAGAACGTCTCCAGACCTGGGACAAAATGACCCTCAAGACATCAGCGTCTCTGCTCCTCCTCTGAGGCTACTTTCACACTAAACTCTCGCAAAAATCGAAACTTGTCTGTTTCTTCTTTCTGAATTCATCTGCCTGCCACAGCGACCACCGAGCTCCTTCCTTCCTCTTCATGATGGAGTCACAGTAAGTGGTGCGAAGTGGCCAAAGAGGAAGAATGTGACATCGAGAAAGAGAAGGGCTGACTTGAGGTCTGGACTCCAGACAAATCCAACATCAAGAGTCGGTGAAGATCCTTCCGGTGCCAGTTTGTCCCAGGTCGGCACACAATGACCATAAAAGAGGCAAATGTTCAGAGGACCCTTCGCCCTCTGTGACAAGTACAGAATAAATAAGTTTCAAACAGAAGAGCGGCGGACAGACAGTTTCCACCAGCTTAAAAATCTCATGTACGTACATATATTTTGTCTTTATGTGTGTTCCATAAGTAATATGAATAAGCGACAATAAATCACTACAGGAGTTTTCTTCAAGTAGCCTTCTTCCTTTTCCACAAACAGACATCTGCTGAAATACACTGTACTTTTGTAAACTGCTGTAAATCTCAGTAAATATATACAGTTTCACTTACTTTCCTCTAAAGGGGGGGTGGTGTCTCTTGTTGGTATGTGAGTATTTTTTTCAGGTAAAACATGATGGACAGGAAGGTTTTACCAGCTCACCAACCCCCCTTGTTAAACTTCAACAAACCGACCGCTCTCGTTAAGTCCCGCAGGCACTGAACAAGCCAACCTCCACAAGGGCTCCTTTTCTAAAACTACTGTGACCTGATGAGGATGATGATGTGAGAACGGGAGTCATTCCTCATCAGAGCAACATCGGGGCGGCAGGAGCCGAAAAGGTTAAAAAAGCAAAGAAACAAGCAACCGACCACAAAGTTGTCGTCTTTAACGGAAAACGGGAACTCTCTCTCCCTTTAACAACGACTGCTGAAGTGCCGTGAAGCAAGGCACTTAATCCCCGACCAACTTGGTGACTCGCAACATGCAAGGAGACGATTGGTGGTTTAATCTGCCTGCACACCTGCAACTGTAAAAGCACCTGAAAGCAACACTACTGTCAGTAATAATGTGAGTGCCATGTCATTTACATGATGGATGAGCACCAAGAACGACAACGTCGGCGAGAGTGAGCGAGATGAATCCAGAGATATTACACGTAGAGGAGGGATGGAAACCCTGTGTTAGTGTGATGGCATGTTTCAGGGAGAGAAAGCTACAGCTCTTCCTTTCACATCATCTCTAATGTTCAATCACAGAGTTACAAAACAGTCAAGTGACGACAAACCTGCTTCACAACCAGCCTGGAGCTCCACTATTTACAAAGTGCGCCGACGTCAAGTAGAGACACCACGCAGCCGATAACCACCGGAACAAGTACAAAGATCACACAACAGCTGTGTTCGTCACCAGCAAAAGTCTGAGCTGAGAAATAAACTAACAGACAAAACAGTTTTATAGCTTCACCTGTAGAGTGTTTGTCCCCGATCACTGACTGATTAAATAAAATCACCTGACTGCAGAGACGATATGACGATAAGTTTATTTTTAAAAAGACAAAAACTGGGTCAGCAAAACTTTGCTTCCCCTAATTTAATAATGGGGATGCATTTGCTCCACTTGCTCCATTGATCATTGATATTTGTTGGCTCCAGCTTCTCAAATGTGATTATTGTCTGAATATCTTCGAGGTTTTGAGCTGTTGTTAGAACTTTGGGCTCATCACTTGTTATTCTCTGAGATTTCATATAAATAAAAAAAATTGATGAATCAAGAAAAATGTGGCAGTTTGATCGATAATGAAATCACTGTTCCTGCACGTGAGTCTTTATTTCATCCAAATGTTCACTTAAATTTTGATCAAATATTTTTCACTTGAATTAAGCCAACGTGTCCAGATCATCACACCGGAGCTGACAGACGTCCATGTTTCCACAGACTCACACAACCCGAGTCTGTGTGATGTGCAGTGAACAGGCTGATCGGTAAAAGGAGCAGAATGTCTTGCTCTGTGTTTATTGTTCACCCTCAAGGAACAAATCTACGTTTTCCCACCGACTCAAAGTAGCGCTGTGAGATACTGAACAACATGCTGTGTGGGCCGAATTGCTCTCGACAGCAGCGAGTAACTGCAAGGATATGTGGTGAGAACACATTCAATTACTGCAGGACGGAGAGCGAATAAGGTACAAAACCGAGGGAACGAGAACGAGAGGAGAGCGAGACAGAGAGAGAGAGAGAGAGAGAGAGAGAGAGAGATGAACAGAGGCAGACGTTCAGAAGCCTTTTCAATGTGTGGAGTCTAAAGCAGCCTCCTGCATTATTAATGTGCATTTGTGTGTGGATGTATATTTGGACAATATAGTACGAAGTCTGCAGGAACAAGATGAAACAGGGAGGTTGTTCGTCTGATGACGATGCTTTTTTAAAAATGTCCAGTGAGTTTTAAATGGTTCATAATTCTCAACCCAAAAGCGAGGCATTAAAATCTTCCACTTAGTTATACAGAGAGTCTGGATAAACAGTGACTCAGTTCCCACCTGGTTCGACAACAGTGACTCAGCCTGGGGCGGGAGGCCACGGACTCCACACGGCCTCTGGGGAGCCGACCGGCCTCTGAGTGAACCATTATGAGTCATGTTGGAGTTAATGACATTGAAATGAGCAGCTTGTGTATTTAAATAAATCCTGCTGAATTAGAACTGCAGTGCTGCTGTTTTAGAAAAGACGCGAGGACCTGAGTGTCACACACAGGTAAGATGACTCAAATCTACCTTTTGTCCAGGCTGGATCAATCGTTTCATCTAACTGGAACATCGTAGCTTCACATGTCGGCATCCGAAACTGTGCAACATGTTCAAACACGTCTCGTTCACGTTTACCAACCGAGCCAGAAGCGACGAGAGAGGAAAGATTACGAAATATTTGGACAGTCTGTTCTATCAAATCTTAATTTGTCTTAGTGAGACTGGAGAAGTGATGTTCCCGGTTTAATGTCGATAAAGCTATCAACAGATCATTTTCACTGTCTATTTTATTCTTGTGGAAAAACTGCGGCTGTTGTCGCCGGTGTTACTCTCCAAACTCAACATGGAGAAGCAGAATTCAGTGTTTATGCATCAAATATCTGAACATTTTAAATCAGGACTTAAATATAAACTAAATTTGGGACTTTTTATTCATTATTTGCATTGAACTGCAATTTTTATTCTCCTGTCTTATCTGTGTGTTCTTTTCAATCCTATCTAAATGTCAGTTTATATTGTGTTTCTTTTCTTAATACAAAAAGCACTGTGAATTGCCTTGAAAGCTGCTTTTGCCTTAAATGTCCTGAAAATCCTTCTGAGGAGTAAAAGTTGACAAGTGTTTGAGCCAAAGACAAGAGATTTTGCCACTTTTCACACAACCAGAGAAACATTACTGGGTTTGAAAGCACTTGAATTATAAATGAAAACAAAACGAAGGCAGCCTGACTGAACGTGGAGAAGCAACCCGGCCTGTTGGGCCGCCTGGATACGGATGTTGTGTTGATAGAAGATGGACAGGAAGAGAAGGTTAAGGGGGAAAGATTGGACGAGAAGAATTACAAGAGGACAGTGAGAAAAGACAGAGGGAGGACAGTGGGATTAAAGCGAGGGATGTGGAGGGCGAGTCGCCCCTATTAGAGCTTTGTGAACAGAAGTACTTCATTAAGCTCGGTCGATGTCTCCGCGCTGCAGCCAGCATACTAATACAGACCCACATATATCCTCTGTGAGGAGCCGCCCGCAAGACGGGGAGAGAAAACTGCTTCTGTTTGCACACGGCTACAAGCCGAAACAGAAAACAAAAGTTGTGCAGCATCTGATCAAATGTTCAAATAAAATGCAAACAGTCGACTTAAAAGACTTTTTTTCTGATTTGTTCTGCTTCACTGAACTTATTTTTCATTACAACCAACAACATTTTATACAACAAACTGGAACTTTAATTCTCAGCTGTGTGAAGAGAAGTGGAGGTGAAGGAGGTGAAGAACTTTTTACTTTCATCTTTCCGTCCAAAGTTAAAATCAGGCCCCGTTTGTGTCGCGCTCGTTAAATCTGAGTAAATGTGTTCGGCCTGCAGAGACACAGATAAGGCTGCTGAACTGTCACTCAGCTGTTCTATCACTATATGCTGATGACCAGCTATTCTACATCCACCAAAACCAGTCGTTTGACGAACTGAGTATTAAGTTGACAAAGGTGTGAGTTAATGGTGATGAAGACATTTTTTTTTTGTCTGTGGTGAAGAGAGAGAGAAAAAGGTCCTCTTTGACAGTTTCACATCTCCATACAACTAAAAATAAATTAAACAAAAAGTCAGTGATCCACAGAGAGATCCTTGTTTTTTTGTTATGGCCTTTCTACCTAAATGTTTTCTTCAAGTTTGATATTTTCAAACCATTTCTTTTTTTTTAAATTAGATTTCATCTGACTTAATAGTTGAAGTAGTTCACGAGTACAAGCTGTTGCTAGAACAAACTTGGAGGTGATGTCTGGCTTTAAGGAGCAAAATCCCCAAATCCTCTTTTGTTTTCTTTTCACTGAGAGTCCTGTTGTAGGTCCGAGAAGAAGTCGTCAAAGTTCAGTGTCACTCATTAGATCCTTTTTCACTGAGTCGGAGAAGTTGTGGGCAAATCAGGTGTGCAAGGCGGAAAAATCTGCTGTTTATCTGTCCTTAGCCAATCAGATCCTTGGGAGTCTTTGCCGACTCGTTGTCCTCAGCCGTGCTCGCTTTAAGTGTCTTTGCCCGGTGAAGAACGGGAAAAGACAAAATCAGTATCCTCGCTGTTTCACACTGAAGTGCTTCTGTAACACGACAGGCACAAATCTCCCTCACACACACACACACACACACACACACACACACACACACACACACACACTCGGAGCCAATGTCTAAATCTATCCGTGTTCGCCCTTTCATCACTAGTTAGCACAATTAGGGTCTTTCAGCATTGACTTTCCATGTTTTGTTTTTTTTCCCACTGGGGTTCATGACTGTCAGCCAAGATAAACCAGCTAACAATATGACGACCCCTTGACCCCCTTCAGTCCATGAACTTTGACCTCTTCAAAGGAGAGTTGCCTGTCATACCCACTCCTGAACGGGGTATTTGTAGTAGTGCTGGGCCATGGTGTTCTGCTGCACTCCTTTGTTTTTAAACTGAAAAATCGTATAGACCAGCACCAGGATGCACAGCGACAGAATGCAGGGGATGACCACGGCGATGGCGTTGACCGTCGTCGGGACGTCGTTGATGGTCACCATGATGTCCACGTCGTCGAGGGGCAGCTGGCGGTCGCCGCGGTTACCCTTGCTGCCGGAGCGCTCCATGTCAGACTGGTCGCAGCCCATCCAGTCACGTAGGATGGACTTGGGGTATCCGGGCTCCACCGTCAGCTTCTGGTTGTCGAACTTCCAGTACTCCTTCCCCTTGTAGAAGTACGTGTAGTCTGAGGAGGGGGGGATGCGTTGGGTGGGCGGGATTAGAGAGTAACATGGGGCATGGAGGGGGAGGAAAGAACGAAAGGTGGGGAGGTGGTAAAGGAGAGAGAAGCAAAAGAGGGAAATTAGTGGGTTGATCAAGCAGAAACAAGCTAAACATAGCCACAGTTAATCGTTTCAAGAGGAACGACCACATTATGTCACTGTTCTAAGCAACGAGTCCAAGAAAACTGCAATCAAACACAAATGACAAAATGAGAGTGGCTTCACATTAATGATAATTTATTGTTTTTATGAGTGATTTTGTGACATATATCGAAAAATATTGTAATATTTGAAAGCAAAATAAAAGATTAATGGATGCACTTGCAGCACTTTTCCACCTGAACAGACAGAAGTCAGCTGTCATCTCTCCCTCTCATTCACACACACATCACCAAGTCTTCAGTAAAAACATATTGGACGAGATTTCAAATAAATTCCACCTCACCACCTCACAACCACCAGGTTCAGCTGTGCAGCTCATCATACCTTCAAAAAACGGATTGTTTGGAGCCACAAAATTACCCGTTCAGTGTAAGAAAAAATTCTCTTGTGTGCACAGGCGAAACACACACAAGAAGAGGTCAAATACCACATGAGTGTACCAGAAACAGTATTTCCTCAATTCCTCGAAAAGCTCCCTCCAAGGCCACAAACACTTACATGAAGAACAGTGACGAACACTGTCCTTCAGTCTCTAAGAAGAAGCTTTCTCTTAAAGTGAAAAACATCCATCAGTGTCCTCAGATCGCTCTCTCAGCTCGGGTGGATCCCCGTGGCGCAGCATCTCATTAGAGGCAATAACGTTTCTATTGTGACACAGTTATTGTAGGCAGCCACAGTATTTCAGTCCCAGCAGTGCTGGTTTTTATTGAAGGGCAATATTATATAATCCCTGTGAGACAGACGCTGGAGCAGTGAGACAAACGAGACGGTACAAGAGAGAGATACTGAGGACGGAGGGGGAGAAAACATGAAGGAATAAACGTTCACCACCAGCAAACACAGCCTCACACAGACAGTCAGATGAAATAAGTGTGTGCACATCTCAGCTAATATTGGTGTTGATTAAATATCGACTGCTCAGCATTTCTCCAGCGACATCACAGGACGAGACAACGTGTAAAAGCTGCGCTGAACGCGTCGCTTTGGTTCCTTTTATTCATTCACATTTATTCTTCGATCAAGTGTTCTGTGTTTACGTTTTTTTCTTTTAAGGATGAAATCTGCAGCTTTAACACCTCGACAGCTGTGAGGTTATTAAAGCTGATTCAGGTGTTAATGGATCAGTATTGGATCACATATCGCAGATCAAATGCTGAGCCTTTCCTTACTTTACTTTTTGTGGAGTTGAAAGCTTCTCTCCTCTACGTCAGTCGGCTTTACAGCGCAGAGTTCAGACCCTGACGAGGGAAAATACAACGATTCGCTAGACACTAAATCTTTTATCGCTCCTCACTTTAGCAAAGTTGAGTGGACAAAACATTCAGACAGCAGCTGCTCATTTTCACTTTCACCAATTAAAATGACAAACAGTGGGTAACTAGATGGCAGAACTGAACAAAACCAAACAGTCTGCTGTCAGTTTGTGTCTAAATGTCTGTGAGATCCACTGATTTTTACACAGTGGAAACAGAAAACCTGTTTTTTTAAATGCTTGTTATGTTTTTGCTATTTGAAGGGTCAAACATAAGCAGGACATCAGGACAAAATATCAGCTCTCAGCAGCTTGAATACACACACACACACACACACACACACACACACACACAGCTCACCAAAAGAAAAAAACCCTAGAAGGTTTCCTCTCATGTCGCTTTTTTGTCTGCTCCATCACCTCCAACGGCCCGAAGGAAACAAACACACACACATTTGTCTGTTGCATCATCTCATCTAACACTGAGACACCATGTCCGACTGACCATGTCACTGCCACTCATCTCTCACTCGCACACACACACACACACCCTCTGAGGCAGCCACAAGGTCAGGAGGTCAGGACTTGACAAGCAGAAGTGATGATGAGCACTTTTCCTCCAGCAGACAGTGCGTGAGTCGGCTCGTGGCATTTTATGCTTCTGGAGCAGAAACATTGTGTTGAGGAAGAAGAAATTCAGTGGGAATAAACTGAATTATCAAGAGGCTGACTGACTGACTGACTGACTGACTGTCTGACTGTCTGTCTAACTGTCTGACTGACTGACTGACTGTCTGACTGACTGTCTGTCTGTCTGTCTGTCTGACTTGAAATGACAAATCACCCTATTGACTTAAATAAAACTGTTTGGTTCAAAGTTACTGACTGAGTTGTGCATTTTTTGAAACTCACATTAGAGTCACTTTTTAAAAACATCCAGTTTGAATGAATGAGAACTTGTCCTCATGATGGCGCCGTGCGGGCGGCAGCAGCTCCGACCTCCTTGCTGTGTCTTCAGTGTATTTTATGTGCAGCTGGTGAGATGAGTGCTACGTCTTTCTCTTAAGTTTGGATTTCTTAAAACTGCATCAGGAGATCCATTCAAACCACGGCTCTATCGTTTACACCTGGGAACCAATGTTAGCCCTGCGGCACACAAAGAAACTGTTCGTGGAGAGACCGGAGATCCCTGCAGAAATAAGGAAGAGGGGATGTAGAGCTGGAGCAAAGTGCCGGGAGAGGAAGAGAGGGTACAAACCAAGCCTTCTGTCTGTTGCGTTCTTCAGTGCATGTCTGTGCAGAACAATCCTCAGGACGAAGGTACAGTTTATAGAACTCGAGCAGAGGGAGGTTGTTGTACTTTGAAGCTTTGAGCTTGTTGTTGGTTTGGAGCTCAGTGATTTCATGTTACAGGCTGTCAGGCACGACGTTATGAAGTTCGCTTCCTTTTGTTTGCCTTTCATGTCCTGGAACCTCTCGCCAAAAGCCTGACCGAGTTTTGTTCTTGCACAGGAGGAAAATTCAGTTTCAGCTTTGACTTCGCTTCACATTTGAAAGCAGAGAGCTGAGAAGCTGGTTGGCACCTTGGAGCTTGATGTTCAGTTCAGAGAGACACTTGGTAACTTCCACCATGAAGGTCAAATCACACAGCTACTCGCTATCAGAGTTTCACGACGGGTTTTTACGTCATCTCCATGAATTCTTCGACACAAACCGACACGTTGGAACAACTTTGTCCGGTGCTCGCAGCTCCGCGGCGGCAACGAGACTCTCCTTCACAAATCCTCCTTCTGAATGACGTTTCAGCTTCTTAGCTCGCTCGCTAGCTCACCCACCACAAAACGTGCATAACATCCAGTTTAACAACCAGTGAACTAAAATGATGCTCGTGATTGACCTTGTCGTCACTTTGAGTGCATCCCCACAAACTGGGCTCACTGACGTCTCTTTGACTTCAACAAAAAATCAATCATTCGTCCATTTATCTTGACATTTTGAATTTACGTTTCCATTCATGACAGTCGCCCTGATGCATGTCATCGATGACATGCGTGTTGCGCTCACCTTGACCAGGACCCGGACAGGCATACAGCTGGATGGGACCACCCGGCAGGACATGTTAGTCTACTATTTATTTCATATCAAATATCATTCATATCATTAAAAAGTAAATGTTGCCTACAGATGTTTTTGTCTTCATGACCTGCTTCGTGCTACAAAAGGCCTGACTGACTGACTGACTGTTCTGCTGTAAGGTAAGCCTGGTGTACAAACAGCTTATGGTTTGATAACGCACTGACTGTGAAACCAAACAGACACTCACATCCCTCCCGGCTGATGAAGGCCCCCTGCGGTCCGTCCGGTATTCCCTTCCACACGGTGATGGGTTTGGGGTATCCCGGGTCGGCCGTGCGCTTCTCCTCGTTGTAGCGCCAGTACTGGTCCCCTTTGAAGAAGTAGGTTTTTCCAACTGGCTCCCAGCGCAGCGCCGTGTCGATGCCATCTTTGGGGAGGCAGCTGCCCAGCTCCACCAGGCTGTGAGGGTAACCCGGCTCGGCCGTGACCTCCTTAAACACCCAGTACTTATCACCTGGAAGATGTGGGAAAGATGAGCGAGTACTTTAATTACAGGAGACACATTTTCAGTGTTATTAGAACATTTACAACCACAAACATTTACAGCTGAGTTGAACTGATGTCTTTACTCTCCAACAAACTCTATTGGTTTAATCTAATCTATAAATTATTATTTGGTAGTTGAAATCCCAGATCCAGATCATCATCGAAATCTAATCAACTGATCTTTAAATCAAGGCCAATTTATGTGTCAATTTGTCTTTGTGTGACAAACACGTAACCTTCTGAATAAATCTAATTATGTTATTTTGATGAAAATAAATGGAACAAATAGGAAAGAAAGTTGTGAAGTCATAGTCATGGTTAAAGTGTAGAACAACACAGCAGCTGAGAAAACTTTGAAGATTAAAAAACTCCTTTGTAGCTTTGTTAAATATCGAGTTATTATAATTCAGAAGAACAACAGCTGTGGGAAAACAGAGAGATGAAAACTGGTTGTTAAATCACTAACGACTGTAAAAGCTCTTTTACCAGGCTTTATTAAATTACCCTGACACAGCAACTCCTTTAACTAGCCTGGACTCACTGCAACATCTGATACAAAAAAACAGATGGCATAAACGAATTCAGACAAAGATTAACACACAGAATCTGAATTTTACACTAATAGATTTTCCCCATTCAATTAAACAGCTGGACTCACTTTAAAAAAACAATGGGAATTTATTATCAAACAATAAATTCCAGTAATTCAGTATTTATATTTATCTTAAATATCAAAAACAGGAAAAAATCAATCTGTAGTTTGACTCCTTTTTATTTGCTTAAAGAGACAGCAGCTCATTTGCATTTTCTTTTTTCTCTAACGACCACCAGAGAGGAAACTATAACTACATTAGAGACCCAGTCAGTAAAAGGACACAACGATCATCAGTGAAATGTACATTAATGTGAAATGTACTTATTTTGCATAAGAATGTCCCTCATAACTGACATATTATTATAGATAATATTATTAGATTCATACTGATGCATCGGCGTTAGAGCAGCATTTGACTGTTTGAACTTCTTCATATACAGTTGACGAGCTCGGTGGTTTCCAACCCGTCCTCCAGCAAAGATCTAAATGAACCAGCTGACAACTTTAGAAGGGAAATGTCTCTTTGGTTTGGACATCTGACACGTGACACAGGGATCGAACCCTAACGACCTCTTTTTCAGAAGCCACAAAGGTTGGTTTAAACTTTAATAGTACACATATTTTCTACAGATAAATCTGAAAAGTAAGCAGTTCCTACAGCTGTCAGACACAAGCAGAGGAGTAAAAAGCACTTCCCTCTGAAATGTAGGTACTTGAATTTAAAATACTGCAAAACTGCAAAATTGTATTTGAGTAAATGTAAAAAATAACAATAATAATAAATCTATGTGTGAGCGTATGAAGACACACGCTGACAAATTCTCCTAATTCTGCATGTGTGTTGTCCACACGTGTATCTGTGCTCGCCCCAGTGAGTGCAAGAAGCATCTCTAAGTGTGTGTGTGTGTGTGTGTGTGTGTGTGAAAGCGAGAGTCGACAGCTGAGAGAGCAAAGCTATTAATATCTGCTCCTGGCTGGTTGAGATAGCAGGACACTCCATCAGAAGGTGTGTGTGTGTGTGTGTGTGTGTGTGTGTGAGAGAGAGAGAGAGAGAGAGATGGAAATGAGTGAATCCACAGTCAGCAGGCCGGGGATGAGGGAGGTTTCAAACATAGACTGAAATTCCATTACTTTGGGCTGGGTGCTCCCCGCTGCCTCGCCATTCTCTATTTCACACTTTATTAAATATATTTCCAGGAGGAGGGGGGCATGTAGAGAGCAGGACAGAGTCTAATAACACCGCAGCAGATGGTAGACAGAGATCTGAAGTTTCTTCACTCAAGATTGTGAGTAAAATCTGCTGGTTTCAGAGCTGCTCCGCGACTGAAACTGGCTGTTTAATGGTGCATTCAATCATTTATGACTAATTAACCTCAGCAAACTCTGTGACATGACTGAAGAAGCTTGTTCTTGAGCAACATGTAGTGAAAGTGTGTGATTCCAGTTACTCACTTTAACACATCCTGCTTCTTCAAGCTGCTCACTCAGGCTATTTATTCATTTTTAAGCTTCTGAAAAAGATGCTACTGTAAATAAACTGTTACACATTTCTTCCTGTGCCTCTGCATATATGTCTGGACCCACGAGACCACAGGCCTCGTTCCAGGCACGACTGTGCCACATTGGTGTTGGTTAGCGGAAGGCAAATGTTTGTCCACATCTGAGTATCTTTCCTCGTACCTTTGAAGAAGACAAATTTGCCATCGGATCTCTCGTAGGCAGCGTCGATGCGAGGCGGCAGGCCCTTCCAGAACTGATCGATCTGCATGGGATAACCCTCCTGCACCTTGTTGTTCCTCAGACGCCAAAACCACCGGTCCTGCAACACAACACGTCACAAATGAAAAGTTTGACCGAGCCGCAGCTGAAAGTGTCTAATTCTATATGTGAGGCAGATCTGGGACTCATGAAGTCATGTGACCCCTGGTCCTGTTCTATATTTATTTCAGTCATTGTGGGGCTCGCATTTCAACTCCCACAGTTTTTACATGAATGCATGTGGACGCAACCTCAATCAACCAATTCATAAAACATATCCCTGTAAATCATCATCTGCAGTGATATGTCAGTCATCACAAATAGATATCAGAAGGACAATTAAGGATTTAATTGATAACAAGACAACAGACTGTTTGGGACTGTCTCATCCTGGACGCTTCCTACAGGACGGCTCACAGGTCAGAAGAGAAGCAATAACCAGATGGACAAACAGAGAAAAAGGACCGAAGACAAAGATGAGACAGGTGCTGCAGGATAAGTGGAGGCAAGAAAGGAAGTGGACGGCAGGAGGAAAGAGACATAACAAGGAAAGGAGACGAGGAGGAGGAGAAGGCGAGCATCAATCTTAGCTCATTATAATTTGGCTTCAGTGAATCGAGGACAGTCGAGCTCAGTCCCCAGTGAGTGCTTCACTCACACACACACACACACACACACACACACACACACACACACACACACACACACACACACCCATCTCATATGATCCAACATCATCCATTGGCCACTAATGCTTTTCTGTGTGAACCCAAACAGAAAAAAAGAAAATCAATGCTTCACATGATTGGTGAGAAACCATGAGTGTTTCTCACCAAGGAAACATCCCATAATGAGCGTCTCCTTTCAGACGCCCACTGGCTCTCAGTGCTCTTTATGTCTTAATATGCCCCTGTCCTGGAGTTAAAGGAAAAAGAAAATCGGCCTTGTTTTTCTGATCGATGAAGATGATGATGCAT